>JAVCKT010027613.1:26422-42055 GCA_032273925.1 Rhynchotus rufescens | reverse complement strand
ATCCCAAAGAAAATGTTTCTACAGTGACAACATTGTGTTTCCCATCTGAAAATTCAGTGCTCAGCAAGGGAGAGATGAGCATATGTCTTGTCACCAAAGGTATGTGAATGGTTTTGTGACAACCCAGTCGTGCTCATGCGTGTTGGTCTGACTAAGGTAGCACTGTCCTTTCACGATTGCTGATCTTGCAACATCTTCCTGGGCAGTCTTGCCTCTAAGTTAAATGATGTTATATGAATAACACTCTAAGGATGTTAGCCTCAAATAGATCTTACTGTATGGTGCAAAAATCTGTAATTTTTCTGCTATTTAAAACCAAATAGACCTGAGTTCTCAGAGTACTTTGTGATGAGTATACAAGCCTGCTCAAATAAGAAAGTCATTATAGTATATTAAAGAAAAAGTGGTTTTATGTAAAACCAATATATATATATGTATTTTTCTTAGAAACCTCAGCTGTGCTCCATAGGTTGTCACAGAACTCAGCCTTCCACCCACTCTCCACTCCTTAGAGTATTAAAGGCTTCATACAAAAAAGTATTGTCTTTACTTTCCATTAGAGGAAGTATCCTTGCCACTGCTATAATCATCAAGGACTGCAGAGAATATATTTTGACCTATATCTATAATGTCCTTCAAAACTCTCATAGATACATAGTCCAGAATAGATGAAAATCAGCAGGAAAACATGATTTTAGTGACTAGGCAAGAATTCTGATGCCTTGCAGCCATTCTTTTTGCGTAATGAAATCAATCAATAATTTTAGAAAGTTAATTTGAATAGGCATGCAAACTGTCTCAGTAACTGGGATCATAAGGAGATGGGCTATTCATAATTTCTTAGTGACTGAAAATTATTTTCTTTTATCTTAAAGTTTGAGTGCCGCAAAACGAGACCCGCATCTGAACTTGGAGCTTTACTATTTAATGAATTGCAGTAACAAATGTTCATTCTAAAGGTACATAAAATGATTAAAGGTGAAATTATGTGCAAGCTGAGGAATTCTCATCTATCCAAGTAGGGGCAAGTTTTACTTCTAAGACATCTTGCTACTGTAAAAAATGGAGAACTTGAATTCCAGTCCAATGGATTCGAATTCCTTAACCCTGAGATTGTTCAGCTTAGGAATGTTATGGGAAAAATGACATCCACTTTCCTCTATTAATGAATGCTTAATAATTAGTATCTTCTGAAATTAGATGTAATATAGCTTACTCTTACCCTTTGAACAGATGTCATTTAGGAATCTGAAACATCTTGTCCTGAAGCATCTGAAACATCGTTTTCCTCCTTTTTCTGCTCTGGAATTTCTCATCATGGTATTGCAGCCCAAAAGGGCAATATTTCATTTTAGATAAATGATGTGTTTCAAATACTTATCTCATAGCTTGTCAGACTAAAAATAGAAAGCTTGGGAAAGAGTCTTTCCCAATTTTCCAGCATGACTTGTTTCTAGCTCAGAAGAATCTATGGAGAGAAAGGCTTAAAATCATGACGTTTTTATGTACAAGAAAGTGATCTGAGATCACTTTATGAAGTTTTTAAGCTTCTGCTATTGAGACTGTAAGATTCTCAATCAACTGGACTCAGAAACTAAAATGCCTGGTCTCTTAAGCACACTAAGAAAAAGTCTGAAATTAAAAGAAAAAAATACAGAGCAAGCATCTGCATTTCTGTTATGAAAATCTTTTTATCTTTTCAGCATCTGATTTTGCAGTTTAGGAATCTTTTTTATTTCTTTCTTATGTAAGAAATAATACTATGCTTTCAATCATATGCTTTGTGGAATATGCACATATAAAAAAGATAAATCTTTTGTTTCAACAGAACTGCATGATCTATGTATGTGTAAGTCAGACTAAAGGGAATTTCTCCAGAGCCCCCTTTTCACCCATAGCTTCACTGCATCTGGTTTCTCCTAGGTTTAGCTGCCTTGTTCTCTGTGTTATCTGAAGATTTATTTTCAAAAGTGAACTCATCTGGTGGATGCAAATGGAGCATTATATCTGTTTTGAAAGGTACATACTGCTCCTGATAAAACTACATAAGATGATATAGTGTTCTTAACCAAAATTTTGGATCACTTCAGCCCCTAAAAAAGCTGAAATGTAAACAAAACTAAAGAATGTAATGAAGAATATTTTGGATGAAAGTATACATTTGTGGATTGTTAATGCAGTAAGTCTTAATATGGTTATGAAATTTTAAATAGTAATGTATTGAATATCTTTTTTCCTCAAAATATTTTTCTTAAGAAAAAGTGTCTAACTGCTTGCTAATAATCCAGTACCACTAAAGGCTGTACTACCAGAGCCCTTATGTATGTACACAGATTAGCAGAGGGTAAAAAAGGCAGAAATAAGCTATTATGTGAGACGCTTCAGAAATTCATCTGTTTTACAAAATCATCAGAGATGGATGTAAATCATACTGAGCAATTCCTTAACAGAGGTTCAAGTTCATGGTAAAAAATCTTTATATGAAAATTCCTTTTTTCCCATTCCCCAGATTTTGTATGTGCAAAATGTCTTGTCTTTGAACTCATCTGCAAGATACAACTGCAAATCACCTGAGTGTGTTAGACGGTCATTTTAGTTTAGATTAATAGCTTAGATTAAACTGATATAACACTTCTTATTTTCTCTAGAGCTCAAGATCTAGTTAGGGATCACAGCTACTGTGACAGAAAACCTTATCACTATTGGATTGGTCATTTGCTACTTCTGTGATGTCTTTCCCTGAGAGACAAAGCAGAATGGGAGCATTTTCAGAGGACTGATTGTGGTTTATTTGAGCTTTAAAAATAAATTTCAAGATATTCTAGTTCATGATCATGATCCAAATCCTGCTGAGCACAGTATGAGAATTCCCAGGGACGTTGATGGACTTTTAATTACATCTTGTAATGACAAAAAAATCTAAAAATGCAAATAATAAAATGTGGCTTTTCCAGACTGCAAATCTCTGCAACATACTCTATATACCTTTTATGTTGAAGTTAATCAAGCACTAACTATGTAGGAGACATCTGCATGGCAGACCAAGGAAAAGATTGTGCCAGAGAGAATTGCCATAAAAGTTGATACCCTTTATTTTAACTAGCGGGTTGGATATTGTCCTTGGATCTGCAGCTTTGCTTATGAGCAGTCCCTGATGGAGTCCTGCTAGTGTGCAAAATGCTCCCAAGGCTTCTCAGGAGAAAGGTGGGTCTCAGCCTTTACGCAATGTATGGGGATTTGAAGGTAGCAGTCCACTCCTGAGAGTTAAAGAATTAAACTGTATTTTTCCAAGAGGTCATTAAAAGAAATTGTTAATGAGATGATTGCGTGAGAAGCACTAGCTGCTCTGCACTTTTATTTGTGTTGCCTTGCTTTGCCTAAGAAGATTTGGAGCCTTGCTCTGGAAGCTGGATTCTGAAGATCTGGAGTCGACTGCTGTAGAAGAAGAGTACTAAAAACACACATTTGTCCAGCAGAAGACAGGTCATTGGACATCTGCAGGACCCATGAGGCTCTAGCAGAGTGTGCCAAAAAGAGCAAAAGAAAACAAAAGGACCCCTCCACCCCCCAAAAGTTTGATTATCACTGACTTTTCCTGCAAGGGAGCTTATGTTTTAGTGAGCAACAGACTTTCCAGGGAGGGGGAAAAGGAGAAGTGCCAGACAGAAGGGCACCAGGTAAAGGTTTATAGTAGCCCTGTAGAAAAGCCTTGTTGGTTTTTCAGTTTTCTGCGTAGACTGAGACTCTAAAGGGCAGTGTAGGAAAAATCTGATTATCAGATGTAATATTCACACACCATTTCTGCAGCTCAGTCTGATCTTTGGGTGTATACAGAGTTTCAGTGTTCCTTAATAAATTACCTCTTCTTGTAGCAATTAACCCCCTTCCGTGAGGGTTCAGTGTTTACTTGGGGCTGTGCCAGTTCTAACAGCTATGGTTTAACATTCTTTTTAATGGCTTACAATTACTACTGAGAGTGAAGTCTACATAAAATATTAACACTTAAGCATCTTTTACACTCCTTTGAACATTTGATTGTATGTATAATATAAGTGACTTTTCATTCTTACAAACCTGTTATTTGCTTAGAATTCCACTGGACCCATGAAAATGCTGCAGTTAAGTGGTTTCTGTTGATTTATTAACTTCTCTCAAAGTCTAATGGAAGCAGCTCCATAACAAATATTGAATACATTTTGTTCTCTAAACTGTTCCACCATAATGCCAGAAGAATAAAGATTTCCACATTTTTAAGAGAGGTAAGGTAACTTTGACAATAACTTTTACAAGATACTTTTTTTTTCTTTTTTCCTCCTTCTGTACTACCCTCTTGAGACAAACATCTAGTGAACAGCTTCTGTATTTGCAGAATCCATCTCATGGCTGTTGATTACATGAAAGATAATCTTTTCAAAGCATGAGAGAGTAGGAAGGTTGTAGTTCACCACCAAGTCTCTGACAAGCAATCTACAGATCCAGCAGCCACTTTTGTCTCTCAACTTCCCAGCTGGTCCTCACCTCCTGCATGGAGTCCATGGAAACCACTCATGCCCAGGTTCATATTTTTGTTGTGTGCGAGTTGTCCCTGTCAACAAGCAGTGGTTTGCCTGTATGTCTGTAGAAGAACAGATGTGAGCAAGTATCCCGTCCTTGCTTTGTTCTCCCATTGACCTCATCAGCTATTCCATTAGTTTAGGGAAAACAGACCTACTTCGTCATTTCATGTTCAGTGGGCCATTAAGAGAAGCGATAGACAAATTTTCAAAATCTTGGAATTGATTCGGGATAAGCTCTCAAATATTTGTAGCTTACATAAACCAGTAAAACATCTGGGATCTACAAAATTGTCAATAAATCTCAAGCAATACGTATTTCTCATGATTTTCTTTCCATGTCCAGCTTCTGTTAGGTCCAGCAGCACTGTGAAAGGATTTTTCTCAGAGTATTTTGGCACGCCTACTTTCAGCCCTACATGGAGTTTGGAAATGTACAATGTGAAAAGCTAATGAATTGGCTACATGCTTCTGAACCTTGAAAGTTTTTCAGTAGTGATTTTATTCTAGTCTTCCTCAAAAGTACAGTTTTTGAAGACATTAACAAGGACACTCCATCCTAGTTCTCCTTTTTTTTTTTTTCCAGTTTACGTCCATGGGACATTGCCCCCCTTTCTGTTCTATTATCTCATTTCCTTTTATTTAGTTAAATTCATCCTGAAGATCCGTTTCTTTCCACATGAAGCCCTTAAGTAAAAAAATGTGAACAATTTAAATTGCCATTCAAAAGCAAAGGAAAGCATAGTATAGATTTAATAAATCTCAGAATAACCTGATTTTTAGTTCAGTGACCGAAACATCTGCTCATTATATCTTCTAGCTTAACATGGAAGAAGCATTACTTCATGAAGCTTGCAGATATTCCTGGCAGTAAAAACACAGATTGAAATAAAGCAGGAGTAGGATCTGGTGACTCAAGCACTGTGGGGAAGACAGAAAAGCTGGGTCTTCCCCTCAGCAGTTCCAAGAACCTTTTCATTTAAACTGCTGATTTCTGTATTTTTTTTCAGAACAAATCACTCAGAATTCAAGAAGCAAATATTGTAAAATAAAGCATTATTTGTGTTTCTTTTTTGTAGAATAGAGAAAACTCATGACTTTTCAGGCAAATCTTTTTAAGAAAGGCACATGTGAGCGTCTTTCTCAAAATCTGAAGCAAAGATTTTTTTTTTCCTATAGAAGTGTTTCCACAAATAATGCAGAATGGTTCCTAAGTTTTCCATGTATCATCAGCAGCATTTTAGGGCCAGAATTCTTAAAAGCAGTTAAGACAATACTTCGCTTTTGAGTACATGTCCATCCAACTTAATTCTGCTAGTAGCTTAACCATCTAGCATTACTAAATGATATAAGCATGTGATTAAACGTGGGCATAAATCCTTTGATGAGCTGCCTAAAGACTTTATGATACATGATGTAGTGCTATATAGTTGAATTACATATCTAGCCTCCTTTCCACCTTAAAAAACATTATTTTGTTATCAGTGAGTTCAAGTCAGGTATATAGGATGGCTGCAAAGAGTGAAAGCATTATTTTACATGTGCTTTCTTAGCTAAAATTGCCATTGTCAGAAGCAAAGTGGCTTTCTTTACCTCCCCAACAGCTAAGCCTTCACTGTTGTCTCTCCAGTAACAGGTTAAGATAACATTCTGGGATGCCCTTTTCTTTTAGGAAAGGAGGTCTGTCATGCTCTTCCCTGTGTAGTCACTGGAACAAAAGTAAATAGAGAAAAAGAAGAAGGCATGTATAGAGAAGAAATCTCATGTAAATGGGAGAAATAAACAAAATGTAGCTACTGATAGTAATAGGCCCTAAAATCAAATCTTTAGTTATAGTTAAAGAAAACCAGGTAGAAAAATCCCATGAAGGCATTAGCTATGTGTAAGTTGTGTTGCGGGTGAATGGATGAGCTGAGCTGTCCTGGAGACTGCCTGCCTCTGAAGAAGCTGTGCTGCTCTCCTCACTCATCCTCTGCCTCTGCTGCTGGGCTTGTAAAGGCTCAGGAGCTGCCCGGCCTCCTCCTGGAGGCAATTCAGCTCCTGAAAAGAATTCCCATTTTTCAGAAATTAGCTTACCTCTTCTTGGTGAGCTGACTTGGCTCAGGCTTTGGCAGAGACGCGCAGCGGGAGCACGTGGGTGGTGCTGGGGAATGACGGTCGTTACGGTATCAATGATAAATGAACCGGACTATATGATCAAGCTATACTGTGAGGGGGCTTAATGCCTGCATTTGGTGTGCATGACCCTGCACTTAGCCTGTCTCCTTGATGGATTGCACATGTCTGGTACCTGAAAAGGATAATTAAAAAAAACTACATGAGGTACATACAGTAACCTAAACCTACCCAACAGGAGAACCTAAGCATACCTTCTTTGAAATACAATCTTTCTCCTGAGTTTAACTGTCTTTATTTACTTGAGATTCATGGCCAAAAAATCCCTCCTGAGTATAACTGCTCTTTCAAAGCACTTGGCAGGCTCAGCTTGCTCTTTTGGTGGTACGACGTCATCCGCACAGCGCTCAAGTCTAAGAGTACTCGTCTCAGGAGCCGGAGCACACGGTTCGTGCCTGTGTGCCAGGCTGCTCTGTCCATCAGGCATGGGCTCCCTATGGCCACCAGTGCAAAGAAATGCGGATTCAGAAGGTAGAAAGGGAGAGAAGGGATTAAAAACAAAAACAAATGTCAGAGAGAAGTAGATCTGGGTTTGGTACATCTCCAGATAAAAATATTATACAAATAAGAAAAGCCTCAGTTCTATGCACATGCTTAATTTTATACACTAAGTCCATTCAGCTCATAAAGCTAAACAAATGCATAAGTGTTGTTAGAACTGAGGTCTGTCATGTTAGTAGTAGATAGGCATGTCATTTCCATAAGCTACAGAGGCAAACGTATAATTTAATAAAAAAGACTTTTGTTCATGTCTGTTAAAAGAAACCTATAAATCCTCCAAATGGTACATTTAGGATTTGGTCCAAAAGTTACTTAAGCCGATGGAAAAGCTGTTATTGATTTTAATAGGTATTTATTATATTGACTATTCCTTTTGCCGTCACTCTTTCCCTCTCTGTCATCTCGACTGATTTCCAGCCCCATCTTCTGTATCTCACCACTATGTGGAAGACATATGTTGTTTAAATGAGAGACTTGTTCATTAGCTTCTCTGAAGCATGCCAAGCACGTCCTGATCCTAACTGAATGTTAAGATGATGGTAATAGATGACATAATTACAGTAATAATAAAATACTGTGTTCGACCCTATTATACAATGTTTTATTCCACAGTCAACGAAGAAGAACATTTAATGTATTGAAAATAAGGATACATATGTCTAAGTAAAAGGATTGATGTGAACATACCCTTCCTATCTTGTTGCAGTGTATTTTGCCTATTGAGAGTAATTTTTTGTGCTCAGATGAACTTTTTTTTGTTAATTCCTTATTTCTTTATTCTTTATTTCCTTATTCCTTATTTCTTTATGCTTCAAGGAGCAGTTGGACTGTTTCCTGAATGGTTTCTCTATTTTCATGAGATCATACAAACAAATGATTATAAAATTTTGACAAGGAAGATAAGAATTTATCTTTTATTTTTCAAGGATCAGTTCTGGTTTTATAAACATAAATCAAAGCTTACAAGTTTCTTGTAAAAATGTTGTTGATGTTTACTGCATTATCCTTTTACTGTGGTTGAGGCTTACAAATAGAGCAACTCTGCAGACATTTTTATTTTTTCAGTCATCAAATGTTGTGACCAGTTACACCAACTATTAACTTCAGATTTCAAAAGAGCTTGGGCTTTGATTCAGTCTTTTGCTTGACTTTTTAAGTAAGTGTATATGTAAAGTCCTTTGGAAGTTAATCATTTCCTTAAATGATTTTACCCATCTGGACTTCGCTAATGATTTCAAGAGTTCTCAGCTCCAGCTAGATAGTGACAAACGCCTACGAATCTTGATTCTCGGACTCAGGTGAGTGCAGAGGAGTTTGCCAGACAACCTACAAAGTCATGTTTACGTCTTTGGATTGACATCCAAAGAATTATGAAAATTAATGTGATAATGAAGCTGAAATGCCTCTACAGAGAGGCAATAACTATGCAGGGGCTTTCAAGGGGTATCAGATTATGGATTATCATGTAAGGCCCATGTTAGCCATATGAATTCTCTTTCTTTCCCACTCATTGGATATTTCTGTTCCTGTTAATATACACATGAACTGAAGATAATAATTTTTGTTTAGGATAGAACTTTATATGACTGGGAATCAACATCCCATCATCCTGTGATCAACATATAACACAACAAATTCATAATGTGAGGTAATGGATTTAAAATAATTATTAAAAAAAAAAGATTAGGACATCTCATTCATCCCCATTTTGACAGTTTGGGGCTACTTCATGATATAAGACAGATTTGCCTATCTTAGATAAACTCGCCTAAAATTCTGTCATAATTATCAAAGCTGTTCTAGAATATGAGGTACTTCCAGGCAGCTGAGAAAAAGTTTAAGAAATAAAAATAAAAAAGGTGATTTTGACACTTGAATTTCACACTGAAGTTTTCCTTCTTCATTCTCAGAATAGTTGCTGTGTGCCATGAATTTTCTGATTTTTTTTTTAATTCAATTGCTATTTTTTTCACAGCCTTAATGAAAGACGGAAATAATGCATACCGTCTTTTTCTCTTTCTAACAGTTCTTTAGGGAGTTCCATCATACCTGAGTTTATGAGCTTTGGATCATCTACAGCCAGTGGATTTAGCAATAAACAGAGTGGAAATGTTCTTCACCAGAGTTCAAAGCGAATTTATACCAGCTTCTGCCAGACGTGGTTCCCCCTCTGGCCCCTCAGTATTTTACTGTACTGACTTCCTTTGAATGGAAAGAATAGAGAAAGAAAAGCAGCTTGCACATCTTTAAGTTGTGTCTTGAACTTTTGCAAGTTCTGCAATTGAGGGTCAGCTGGATGTTTTTACAATATGTGGCTTTTCAGACTCTTTAGCCATGCTGGAAGCATGAACCATGGGTACAACATGCAACATGGTGAGGTGTTGCATAAAGATTGCATGCTGGAGTAGTAGGTCTACACTTTAAAGAAGGGCTGTAGCTTTGTATTACCGGTCATTATGTTTGAAAAACTGCTTCCATTGGGCAAGGTTTGAAAGTCTGAATCTTATCACTTAATCAAATGCTGTGCAATCCCATGGGACATAACACTGATACATACCAAAAGCAGGTATAACCAAGAAGATGCTGTTGCTCAGTCTGCTTTTTCTTCTAAGAACATTTAAAACTATAAAAAAGCTCTGTAGTCTCCTGGATGTGTATAGGCTTAAATAGCACCATTCATTTATTTTCTAATCTTGGTAATTAGTTGTGGGCTTTTTCTCTGTAGATCATTTAGTGAAATCATAGCACTTTAAGGAGCAAATGTTTTAAAACACTTGTTTGACTCAGAGGCCTACATTATTTTTATCCAAAGTATAAAAATACCAGACATGTATTTTTATCCCCCTTTCAAGGAATCTGAGGATCAGAAGGTGGGTTATACTTTCAAAAAGACTTGAGAAGGGAGAATTATAGGCACTTCAGAGAATTACTCATATCCTTCTAATGAATTCTCATGAGGTATGTCTGAAGATGGTGGTGGTTCATAGAAGGCTGTAACAGTGCCTAGGGGACATCATAGTAACATTTTTTCCCCCTGCAAGAACCGTAGGGATAATGGGGAGCACAGAAGAAATGGCACATATTATGTAATACCTCCCCATCAGACTGCAGATGTGTGAACTAGCTTAAGACTTTTATTAGGACTTTTATTAGACTGTGATACAGTCCCTGCCTCTTTACAGTTGTCAACTTAGCCAGTTCCTCACAAGTTAGAACAAATTAAACATACCTAATGTTTAAGCTATGAGGATAGGGATAACTGAGGATAGGGAGGAGAGGAAGTCCCAAACAAATAATGTGTTGGATATGTTGGATGTTCATGGAGCAGCTAGGCTTCTCCTGAACCCTGTAATCCTATATCACTCATTACCACTTCACTGCTGTAGAGCAGCAATAGAGTTTAAACCTAAGAAATATCTTCTTAAACCCATGCTGATTCTGTAATTGATCTTTGAAACACTGATAATCTAACATTTATGTAGTTTTGTTTTATGCCGATTATGTTTTTACCTTAGTGCAATTTTAATGCAATCAACAGCTTTTGTATCTGAAGTTTTTTTTTTCTCAGTCTAAAATAAACAGATATAACTATATTACCAAGTGGTGTTTGATTTGTGCATCTTGTTCCTGTCTAAGTACTCCTAATGATTATCAGAGCTGCCATGTCTCCATGCCTGGCTTTGGTCTCCATGACTGCACGTTCATCCAGGGAGCTGAGCTGCAGGAGAGGGCATTTGAGGGTTCAGGTTAGATACTAGGAAAAAATTCTGCAGGTGAAGAGTAGTCAAGCATTGCCCAAGCAAGTGGTGGAGTCACTATTCCAGACTGTGTTCAAAAAACAGGTAGATGAAGCACTTAGGGACATGGTTTAACAGACGTGGTGTTGAAGATCTTACGGTTGGACTCGATGATCTTGAAAGTCTTTTCCAACCATAATGATTCTATCATTCTGTGCCTCTCCCAGGTGGCAAGGTGGTGGAGTTGATCACATCCCATAACACAGGACCAATGGGAACCCCCAAATGATCAGATGACATGTCTTAAAATAAGTAAAACCCCAGTATTTACTCATTCTGTGAACAGTTAAACTGTTAAATTCTTTTCTATGAAGTGTGCAGTTACCAAAATTTTACCTATGTTTAAAATCATTTAGACAAATTAATGAGAGAAAGAGTCATTGGGGATGATAAAAACAACAGGATACAGCCTCGGGTTCAGCAGTTCACAAGGCCTAAGCTATTAGAAGCAAGCTATTCTGAAGAAGCACCAGATTATTTATAAGTTTTCACATGCCTGCAGGGAATGTGATTGCAGAATATCTGGACACTTGAGTTCAAACATTATTATCTTCTATGTATTAACACAACCATATCTGAAAGTTCTTTGAAGGTTGTACCTTCATGCATTTGATAATACTTAAGCATTTTTTTAAAGAATGCAGAAAATCTCCTTGTGTTTTCAAGTGTTCTTAAGACTAAACTCTTTCCTATAGCTCAGACAGAAAAAGACGACTAACTTTAGCATGAATATTTTAAAATACTCATAGTGAGAGAGACAGAATCACAACAGTTGAGGAAAAAGTGGCAAAAAGAAGAACAAGGTAGGCCAAGCTTATAGGGATTATGAGTAAGGAGATGGATTCCTTGACCTCTTTGAGCACTTTTCCAGGCCCAAGGAGAATTGCTCCAAGTACCCATCCTTCTCTTTTCAACCCTATCATTTGCCGTAGAAGCAAGAAAAGAATACATCCCCTGGGCCTATTTTTGCATTTAATTTAAGTTTTTCATTGTAAAAGCAATGCAAACTGGCTTTAATATAAATAAGAATTGAGTGTGGCACATATCATTGCAAAATCACATGGGGCCTTGGTGAAATCTGATATATTACTACACATTCATTCATTAAATCAGATCATATAGAACCTAATTATCTTTTTAAACAAATTTTGTGAACCAATTGTAGTATTTTTATATCCACTTAATGCTTTTCAGCCCAAGGCACTTAACAAGCTTAAAGTCCTGGAGCACGAACCAGCTTTTATTCTACGTGTGAACAGCATCTGACACATTCGGATCTGGTCCATTACTCAAGTTCCCATATGATGCTACAATAAAAACACTGTCAATAATAAGAAGGGGTAGAACCAAAATCCTTCGATTTCTAGAAAAGGAGATATTGTACAAAGCAAGAAAGTTTTATTTGAATGAATGAAGCAAAATTTAACTTTTAATGAGTAGTTAAAAAAGGAACTAGAAACACAGGAAAGGAGAAGTGTAGATTTTAAGATCTGATCTCTCTCATGCACGTGGATAAAGTCCTATTTATGATTAAGTCTACTTTGAAAACAAGAAAACATCTTTCTAAACAGAGTAAATATCTCAAATGTGTGAAATTTATGAGGCAGTGAAGGTACAGGTATACCTATTTACACTATATAGCTATACTTTAACAGATACTATTTTGGTCATGAAGAATTTCTGATGCTATATCTTTTTACAGATATAAATATATATTATAGATTATATGCATAAATAAAACAATTAAAAATACAGTGTATTACTGACTTTTGTTTGGAAGCAAATATGATTTCTTATAAAGAGTCTGATTAAATGTTCCAATAAACATGTTATTACTCAGTGCTTTAAAATAGAAGATCAGAATCTGTCTCCCTGTGTAACCAAGCTCTGATTATTGAGGAATACGCAAATGAAGAACATTATATGTAAACTGGATCATTTGCAATTGGGCCACATACGTGATTTGGACGATACTAAGTGGTGGTTTCAATTCAGGTCTCTTGTGTTTTTCACATGGGTGCCTAGGGAGGTAAGCTAAAGAGCATAACAAACTTAGGCACAGTTTGGGCAGGTGAAGGCCACTGGATGTCATTATTTCTCCATCTACAAAGCTGGAGCAAGTCCCCTGTTGAAGTGGAAAATATGGCTCTTACAGAAAGTTGTTGAGTTTGATTTTGATTTTGAATGTTCTTGGTAGTTTGGAATGCTTCTTTTTTAATTTAAAATAGCCCTTCAAAGTCAAACTTCATGACTCAGTGGAAAAATACACATCCCTTTGAAAATGCAAGCAAAAACTTTGATTGGCAGGGTTTTGGTACAAATTGGTTAGTCTTCAAATGCCTCAACTAACAAGCCCAGACTCTCATAGCCCTCCAGGCTCCTCACACACTTTTTGTCTTCACTGAGCTTTCGTTTCCCTAGTGACTTTAGAGCAGCCACGCATATAGCAATATAAATGTAGATTAGAAAAGAAGTAGAATCTTAGTTACAAAATTATTGGAGGCCCTGGAACCTTGTCATTAAGATTCAGGAGTCTTCATTCCTACAGCAACCAGCACTCTTCTTTATTTCAGTGTAATCCTGGGTTCAGAAGCAAGATGGAAAGCACCAAAATATTTTATCACACTTAATTACTACACAGACATTTCATCTCTGAAAGCACTGGTGAGCACTACTAATGGCTACATTGAATGTTAGGCATTCATTTTAGGACTTTTATTTTTCTGGTCTGGGACATCAATAAATTACCATAAGCTCAAGTATTTCTTTTCTGCTAATGTTTTTCTGCACTTAGTAAGTTATTACTGAAAATCATTTCATTCTCTCCATTATCTTTGTTATTATACCTCAATAGTCTGAGCATTGAGAGGGAAAAGATTCCCATGTCTTCCTTATTTTTAATTGCAGTGCTGAAGTAGTAAGTTGTGTTATATTGCGTGCTAACAGGAATACTGTTTTTTATAAGTTAGTTCTTTTTAACTTATCTATTCTACTGTTACATGTATCAAATGTGTCTACATCACAGCCATCAAATACCTGCCATCGGTGGCATCATTTGACAGCAATGTGCTAGCATAGGCAAAACCATAGGACTTCTTTGACCCATGGAATTTTTGTGTTTTGAAAGAATACAAAGAAAGAGCTCAGCTTAATACCTAACTTTCAGAACCAAGTATTGAGTCCTACTCACAATACCATTGAAAGATCTTAGAAGTAGCTGTGAAAAAACTTTAAACGTGTAAAATAGTGAAGGGCCTTTAAGTGGCCTACGAAAGCAGAGGAATTAGTATTAATGAAATATATATGTTCAAAGGGAAGATTACTGTCCTGTCAAATCTGTGTGGTTAATATAAAAATTTTGTGCATATATTTATCTATTCATACACATATACATATTCAAAGATGTACTGCAGGCTATAATTGAACTAGGGTTCCCTAAAATGTGTTCAGTCTTGGAACAACTGCTCGGTTTGGGGTTCAAAAATTGCAGTGAAGTTTGGGGTATTTATACAGTATTATTTCATCTTATGAACAGTCATACACAAAATCATGGTTTTTTTTTTGATTTTGTAAGAAAAAATATGCAATGAATAGTTGAAATCTGAACTTAATTCTCATCACTATGTACCCTATGAAAGCACAAGGGACCATAGATACTGAATCTGAAACAAATCATGCATTCAGACTGAATATGTGCTGAAATCATACGAGCTGAAAGAAAAAACACCAAAAAAATTACAGAACCCAATAGGTATGAGCTTGCAAGTTGAGAGCATAATTTTAAAGCAAATGGTATATTTGACTATTTTCATCTCTTTATGTTAGCAGATTGATCTCAAACAATTTAAGAAATTTCTTAAATATATTTGTTTATCTAACATTATATGTTGAATGGCATATCTAGAAATGCTAGCATTAGTTTCTTTGTTGTGAAGCACCTGGTCACAATGACAAATTGGGGATTATTCATTGATTTTATTGAAAATGGGAAAAAAAGTTCCTTAAAGTGTTATTTTTTTCCTTGAGAATTTTCTTAAGAACTAAAACACAGCTTCCAACCATCTCCACATGTAACTTACTTTAGTTAAAGTGTGTGGAATTAAATCTTAGCAAGGGACCAATCTAAAATCTATGGAAATCTCTGAGGCCCTTTCTATTAATTTCAGTGGACTTTTGATCACGTCTTGCATGAAGAAACACATTTATGAGTCCCAAAGATGAAACTCATTAAAAGAGATTTCCTTTATTACACATTTGTAATTTAAATGATTTTATACTTTACAGTGCCCTAGGAAAATATATTATTTTATGTGACATAAAGATAGGGAAGTAATACAGAAATCTGGAGAAAAATATTTGCTAGTACAAATAAGCATTGTTCTATTACCCATTAAAAGGCTACATCGTTTGTAATAACAAAAGAGGTAGTCAGAAGTTTGCTCTTGACAGTGCAATGTGATCATCAGGCTTAAGTACGTTATAAATATAACTTAGTAAAAAAACAGTTCAGTAAGATCCTATTGGGGAAAGCAGGTTCAAAGTATCTGAAGTATTTCTTACTTGCTTAAGCCAAAACCTTCCAACATCCCACCTTTAGTTCATGAAAT
>JAVCKT010027613.1:12881-24570 GCA_032273925.1 Rhynchotus rufescens | reverse complement strand
AGCACCTGAGATTTTTGGCTAATGGATATAAGACTAGTAAAATTTCCTATAAAATGTAACTTTATATGAGAACTTACACGATGTTTATAGAATATATTCCAACGTTTGCTTTTGAAAGAGCAAATTTCTTGGAATTTGTAGGAAGAATATCAGCTGCATTGCAATGCAAAAATGAAAATGATCAGCTGATGAATACAAATAAACAAAGGTATTTTTTCTGGATATATCACTTGCTTCCTAAGTATTTTTATTCCCCACTTGAAGATCAACAAAGACCAGGTCCCAAGTTAAAGAAATTCCTTTCTCTTGCCTTTAATGAGCTATAGATTGGACCTTAATTTGGAGAAAAATATGAACAAAGATATATTTTAGAAGAAACTTTTAGGACCAGACTTTCTTTTGCAAAGTACTGACAAGCCAGCTATTGTCACATTATGTATAACTATAGGAAAAAGATCTACCAGTTATTACAGATTCATAAATACTAGATAGCAAAACTGGACATGCTGCAGCATGCTTGTCTTAATAAAAATGCATAAGGATAGTTTTTCAGTGTCAAAAATGACAGAAACAAGGATAGGTTGTTATTAATCCTCCAGAAGGAATAAGGCCCAAATAATTAATGTGCTTCCTGTAATCAGGCCATTTTTATTATTAATACGATCCCCTACTACCACGCACTCCTTTTGAGTAAAATCATCCTCAAGTTTAGTAACACTCTACCTTAATATTTTTAGCACGGGATCTGACTCAGAAAGCAAGAAATGAGAAAGCAAGGTCTAAATCCAGTAAAAAAAAAACAAACAAGCAAGCAAAAAAAGAATTGCAAAGGGAAGACCCTTCCACTGCAAGCAAACTTACAGTATAAATTGGGTCTTCTACATAAAAGCTTCTGAGGAAGAGCAGATGGAATAAGAACAACGGTGAGTTTTCTGACAGTAGGAGTCATGTTTGCTTTCCACTCCAACCTTATTTGGTCATTTACTTCTACAAACGTTTTTTGCTTGTTTATTTGTTTCAACCAAAAAACACATCCACCGATTAACATGAGATTCTAGCCTCACTGAAGTCAAAAAGAGATTGGGAATTAAATTCATTAAAGTAAAAGCCATCAGCTGAACTCATGTTCATTTGAAAGCTTTCTAATGAGCTCTCTCAATAGCTTTGCTGGCCGCTGTTTGTGTACTAATGAATAAGTTTCCAACTGTAAAAATGCATGAAGAAAAATCTATTAGCATTAACAGAGAAATAGTGGACTCAAATATATTCTCCCCCTTTCTTGCCCTTAGTGCTTCTTTCAGATCTGTTTTGTCTTATCCAAACATTTTTACAACTCATTGTTACTGTTACTGTTCATTTACTTCATTAAGTACCATTTACTAGAGCTTTTCTTTTGTTTAGTGGAGACTGCTTGCCACTTACCAATATTTAATATTTACACCAACATATTTCAAAAGAATGGCTCAATTTGATAATAGACAGACATTGACCAGAATAGGAGCTAGGCTGGAATGTGTTCAAACAGCCTTGACTCCTCCATGATGAGGCTTCTAGATGGATTATTTCTTCTCCTTTGTAAGTAAGGCAAATAGATAAAAATAGGTTAGTGTCAATAGAAGTCAAAGAATCTGAGTAGCTATCAAACAAGCTTTATATCATATTCTTTTACAGGATTTCTCAGTCATCCCACTGTTCTGCAGTTTTCATTTACGGTGAATATAAACTGTTGTGATTTAGTATGAGCATCTGCTTTCAGGAGCAGTGCACTTAGGGATTCACTAAGTATGTGAAACAAATTTTCAGTACTAGTTTTTAACGGGGATTGAACCTAAGTAATGGAAATAACAGAACCCATGGGATTGATTAAAAGAGTGTTGAGTTCTCTAATATTCAAAGCAGAGTAATTAGAGCCCTGCATGACATATGACTGTAAAATGCAGTTGATCAGACCTTCACATACATGGGCTTTCCTTATGGCAGTTAACTAACTTTAGAAATGTTCCTTGAATGTCATGGAAAAAACATTACTGCTACAGGAACCCAAGTCACTGCATACTGAATTCATGTTCACTTTACAGTAAATTGCTGTTTATCTGGAATACGTCATACTATTTTGAAAGTCTATCCAAGAGTCTATATTTCATGTCTGAGCAGGCCACAGTGATTACACTCCTCCATGCATCGTTTGTTTCTCTCTAAAAATCATGCACCTAACCACTGTCCAAATGAAGGTGTAGAGATTGAGGGGACGGGAAAACACAATTATCACTCTTCTCCAGCCAGACTAGGAAAGCTGATAGAAAAGCAATAAGCAAGAGCCAGGTCTTTCCCACATTTATTGCTACACCCATTGCAGCCAGTAACATTTCTTTAACAATAGTCATTTATAAAGACCTGCCTTCTGTGGAAAGATTTACTAACAGCCATGAGTGGAAACTCTACTATTAAACCAACATACTCATGGAAATAGTACTACTAAGATATAAAAATAATGCACAAAAGTGACCCACTGATGCATTTACTGTAAAACCAAGGGCTAAAAATAAAATAACCTCAAAAAATAAGTGCATTTTTTCTTTCCCTTTTAAAAAACAGAAGTAGTTTTAGTGGATTATAGTCTAAGAAAAGCATATTGTGATTGCAGCTAACAACATTTTCTCATTCAGTTCTTCAAAGACTCAACTGGACTCATTTTTACAAGACAGAAACTGGCAGTATAATAAAAGCCTATAGAAAAAATAGATAAAAAAAAAGGAAAAAGAGAAAGAGAGAATGGAAGAAAGAATAATTATCAGGACTAAATAATGTTGACTGATTTTCTGTCATATCCACTACTCCAGTTGCTGAACATTCAAATACTAAAAGAAAACATACTAGTGTCTCCGGAGATGCTGTGTCAACAAAAACTCCTTCTACTCGCATGATACAATATCTGTTTAACTAATCACAGGGAAATTTATTATACAGGATTTGGTGGGGTTGTTTGTAGAGTTGTTAGCACAATGGCACTCAGCTCTCAAATGTCAGTTGTACTCTTCGGAGGAGGAAGCACTGCAGCTGCTGGGGAATGAATGGATGCCAAAACCCAAGTTTCAAAATAGAGGACTTCAATTGAAAAAAAAATAATTACTAGGAGGTTGTGGCTATATTGGTTTATTTATTTGCTCATTTATTTATCTGCTCCTTCAAAGGAACAAGCAGGTGCTGAAGACTATATAAAGACGGTGTGCTGACGGATGTATTTTCTAATGTTGAAAAGCCTGATAGTAATTTGATATTTCTTGCAGTAAGAATACCATCCTTTGCTCTTATTTCCAAATATTGGGTTTATAAAAGAGATCTTTCAATTATTAAAGTAATGAAATGAATTCTTACGGCAATATTCAGATCGCCTACAATTTGTCTATGGCTCTGAGCCTGTGGAGTAATTGTTTCTAGGCAGCTGCCAGCTTAAAGTCTTACACAAAGTCTCTGAGATGTTCTTCAGAGTCATTTAATAGAGTATTTAGACAGAACTTAGGCCACTTAAATATGCCCTCATAAATTACAAGTGAGGTGGGATGTCACATAGGTCTACTTTAAATTTTTAATTCAGCTCAGGAATATGGCTTTTCCTCACTGACTGCAGTTGGTTTTACATTTCAGGTCTGATTCTGGGCATATATATGTCCTGTATTGGATGCTGAGGCATCAACTGTCTGTCTCTGCAGATTTAGTCCTGTTGGTTAAATCAGCTAATGCAGGAACTTCTGAAATTCTTCTTCTGTCTTTCCATCCGAGTTATAAAATTGGGATATAATTTGAATTCTAAAAATGCTCGTATTTGCTGAAAGTTATCTACCAAAAATATTCATACAATCTTGTTCTTCTTAAGCCTGGTTTTAAGGATAATTTTAGTCAAACACACTGTAGTTGCTCATATGTGCAAAAGACCACTAGGTCATAAAAATAGAGATTTTTTATGAAGTACATGAACTATATGACTTCAAAAATGATTCAGCAAAAATTTAATGACTTGCTTTGGCCCTTAAAGGACTAAAAAGTAGCAGTTTTCTGGACTCTAGGCTTTACTAGTTGTATCTGTTGTCATAGCTGCATAACAATTAGAAAGACACTTTAGAGCTGCTGTAAAGATCTTCTTAACAGCCTCAGAGTAAACAAAGAATAAAAAATGAAATTTCAATACTGTATGCAAGGTCAGGTAAAAGAGACAAAGACGCATTACAGAACTGAGAAAGTAATATCAGGACTGAGAAAGAAAAAAAAACAATCAGATTCAATAGTCTCTGAGGATCTTTGTTAAACAGAGGGATCCTGTGGAGAAGGTAGAATCAGGTTAATGGTGACTGAATTAAAAAAGGTTATACAAGTATCTTAACTAGACAGTGTAGGAAAAGCAGTAGGTAAAGACAAGGTTGATTGCAGTTACTCACAGAGGAGTAACTTTATGATACTAATTGACTAGTAAATAAAGTGGCAGAGGAAATCTTGTTCAGAGAAATACAAAGCAGTGCACATATAGTTCTACAAAACAAGTGCACAAAGCCCACCCCTAAACACATATTGGTAAAAAAACACAGAATGTAAAAAAAACACACACAAAAACTCAAAACAAAAAGAAGGTTAAGAAGTATTAGGAAAGGAACAGAATAGAAAACATAAATCATCTTTATGGCACTGTATAAATCTATGTTTCATCTGCCTAATAAATACTATGTGCAGTTCCTGTCTCCTTATCATGAAAGAGATGTAGTAAATTTGGGATACTGTCCCACAAATTTCTGGAAGAGTATCTTCAGGCAAAATGCATAATGATGTGCTTGCCTGTTCTCCTAAAGCTTCCTTGTATGTCCCATTATTCATCACTTTTGGAGAGGCTGGGTGGATCTGTGACCTGGTCTGGCACATCATTTCTCATGTTCTTGACAGAATTTTAAAAAATGGAGTGGGAAGGCTTTAGCAATTCTGCTTCTGTGCGAGTACTACTTTACACGAAAGAAAGATGGCATTTTCACTGTTCTTGCTTGCTTGACATGTTAGAAGAACAAAATGCTTGGAAGAGCCTGGAAAAGGTCAAGTATTCTTAATGAAAAATGAGGCAATTGTAGGATTCGAATACAAATAAATGTTCTCCATCCAAAGTATAGGTAACTAAAGCATCTCTGTGGTAGTGCAGATGTGCAGATTAAAAAAGTGCCTAAGTTCCAGAGGGACATTTTGATCACTGTGTAACCCATAGGTGGGTGGGAAAAAAAGGGGACTGACCATTAGACAAAATAGGATGTGAATTTCTCTTTAGAATGATGGTTAATATCTTTCATAACAATTAGAAACAATTACTGTGAGATTTCCTATTAAAAGCGCATTTATAGGGTCCTTGCTAATGCAGTGTGTATGGGGCAGTGTCATTTGAAAGCAGGAGGAGATACAAGTCTTCAATACCACAGCAGAGACATCCAGAACATCCTTTGGAATGAATCTTGCCTCTTGCATGACCTGGGACTTGGAAAGGTTGGATCAGAATGACGTTGTGAATCACAGATTTGGCTCTTCCTCTCGCTGTTGCTCCTGCTCAAAATTGCTAGTCTCCTGAGGAACAACACAGAAAAAAGACAAAGAACTGTGGTCATCTAAATATGTTTTGGGGAGATGAACAGCCTCAGGGAGCACAACTTGCTGTGCAATTTCTCCAAGTATGTGTCACTGCTCAAGTTCAAAGATAAACATCAGAAAGCCGCTAGTTTGCATGCCCATGGGATCAGTACGTACGTGTAGTCTGAAACAAACTAAAAACATGCAATAAAAGAGTGATGTCTTGTGGTTATGGTAATGACATAGTTCATTTAGTATCTCTACATTTGGTGATACTGGGAATCATATGAATGCCTGAAGACACACACATGAAGAAACCCATTCTTTAATTTATTAGCATTAACATTCACTGATGCCTGCCATTCCAGAAAATACCAAGGATGAAGGAAGCTAGAACTTTCTAGAACTAAGAATCCTGAAAGGCAGTCCTTTCTCCATTTGTGAAATGGAACTGGCTCTGCAGATTCTTCTATACATATCTTGGTAACTCTCACTATCACATAGCACCATTTTCTTTCACTCAAAAGCAAAGAAATATAGGGTGCTGGCATAGCAACTCCAGTAAAAAAAAGCAGCTTCCCACTAAGGAAGGGCCTTACTTATACTGAAATGGTACAACATAGAGCAAGTCACCCCAGGACTGTCATTCATCAGTCACACTTAAGGTTTACCCATAGAAAAAAAATATAATAAAATTCAGACTAATGATCCATGTAATTCCATGTCCTCCCTAAAAACTTTCATGGATATTTAAGAAACTTCTAGGACTAACTACAATGTTTATAGGGGAATTTTTTGCTTTCAACTTTAGAGAATGGATCTGGCTTATGCTTTGAAGCAGAAAGAATTGCTCTTTACAAATGTTTAAACACAGCTCATTTAACCATAATGGTAACATTATTATAGATTATTACAGAAGCACTAATAGCGACTCTACAATTGGTGGTTAATTAGGCATGAAAACAAATACTGATTGAAAACAAATTAGCACAGTTCCTCTTACTGATGCTTTATTCTTCCTTTCCAGGCAAAGAAGGAGCTGGAAAACTGCCACCACAGAGACATTGAGGTTTTCCTTAATGTCAAGGGATCCCTGGCAATCTGCACAAACTTTAGTCCTCATTCCTGAAACTTATTAGCAGGAAATGCAGCTGTTTGGCTATTGCTTGTGCATGCTTTGTAGGCATGAAATCTATCACGTTGCTGCAGGTATCATCATGTAGGGCAGCTATCTGCTGCTTCTACTGAAGGAGGGAGCTTGCAGGTCAATTCAGCCGAGGGTTTGGCCCAGCTCTGAAAGGATTCCGTAATATTTTTCTGCTCTTCAAGTCATTCCCCCTCACTAATAGCTTTTCTAAGAGATCAGACTTTCAGAGAAATTTGAATTAGCTGGTATCTCATACACTAGGTAAACATTGTAAATTAAAAATCTGTAAAAATGTCTAAAAGCAGATATATTCACTTTTTCCCTTGTTGCTGCACTGAAGTGCATTAAAGAAGCAGTAATATTAGTCACCAAATGCCAACATATCAAAAATACATCACAGAACTCAAAGAAATAAAGTGTCATGAATGGAGAATGTTTGGAGGGGGAAAGTAGGTCAGATGATGAACTTTAATCTCTCTAAAGAAAGACCCATTTCCCTTGACAGGCAGCAAAATTCTCTTATGAACCATAGAAAATCATAGGAAAGAAGGTTCCTCCAAGATATCCTAGATTTAAGAGCTGTACAAAAGGAAGCTATACAGCCATGGACATTGTTAAGGCTTCTAGAGGGGAAATCCAGATGGTGTGAGCTGCACAGATGCGGACTGGAGTATGATCTGAAGATTTTTAAAGATGTTCCTCCTCCAAAAGGAGAAATTAGTATGAAATTAGTTGCTTTTCCTACTGCAATCAACAAACCTCAGTCCTCATGGCAGTGGGTGGTGCAACTGGTTTGTGCTCTTTTTTTTTTTTTTTTTTTTCCGTGACGAAGGAACTTACCAGAAGTGGACTTTCTGCACGATTTCTTTTCATCAGTCAACACAGCCATCCCTCAGGTACAGAAACATCTGGGTAAACTAGTTAATGCATAGCTGACTTCAGTTAATGTTTATAATTAAGCCCTGAGATTCAACAAGCGGTGCATTTCTGAGGGATTATCACACACCTCAGGTGCAGTATGAGGCACCAGCCAAAAGCCAAGTGACTTCAGCTATTCAAAGAGTGCAATAATCCCTCAGAAATCTATTAACCATGAGTGCCTTATAGCTATTATGATATGGAAAATCATAAGGTAAAAAGGTCGTACCTGTGCTTTTAGTGGGAAATATTGATGCGTGTATGACATCACTGCCAGCCAATTGGAAATCACCATTGTTGCCCAGCATCCTTACATCATTTCATATAAGTCAAAAGTTATAAAATAGTTTACAATGCTCTGAAAGTTAAACAGAGCACTTACATATTGAAAACTTTAAAAAAAAGAAAGAAAAAAACAACTTATCTAGATCTGTTCTACCTTTATGTCCATGCTTAGGTTCATAATATGAAGGATTCTAGCATTGGAATTGCTTTTATACCTAATATTAAGTACATAAATTATTTAAAATGATAGATTTTTAGTTATATTCTCAGACTTTAATGAATGTGTAACCTCTTTTCCAATATAGAACTCTTCTGTTTCTCGCTAACATCCAAACTATATATCCTCATCAACTGGCTGCTGAATGTCCAAAATTGGCAACTGGCCACCAATTGGCACTGGTGTCCAAAATTTAATGAAGTTGGCATATTCTAAATGCAGAAATATATTCTATCGCAGATGAACAAACAGGAGTCAGCAATCATCCCTTTCAGAAATTTCAGCTATGTGTTGGAGATACAACGATCCACAAAAACTTTCTGTTGAATCATCTGTAGGATCACACCTATACAAGCAGATTAGGCAGACCTTGGTGCTGTTCTCTTGCAGTGAGACCAATTCGAATGACATTTTCATATTAAACTCTCTTATTCTCCAAAACAGAGTCTGTCAGGTAAAACAGCTTTCCAATTGTGAAAGATTCTTGGGCCTTGCTAACCGCTGAACTCTTTCTTGCCTGGGCTTGGGAGGTGGATCATTGACTTTGGCCAAAAGCATGTCAGAGATGAGTTTATTATGCTGTATAAAGGTCTGATAAATCAAAAATACAATAAACTTGTCAAATCATATATTGCATCCAGGAACCTTTCCTGGTGTTGCTTAAATTACTAGCAATAGACATGATCACAAAGGCCAAGTCAGAGCAAAGAAATTCTCTTTGCTATTTGCCAAATGATAGCGAAATAGAGATTTTGTATATGATTATTGCTTCAGAAAGTAGCAAAGCTGTGTGCAGATTTTCTTTGAAATTGAAAGAAACCTTTCTGCTTACTAAAGAAAGGCCAATTTTTGAAATATTTATATTACAGTACCAGTTGGTGACTCCTGCTGTGATAATGTGATATTAGGCATAAAGAAGAACTCAAATATGTTTTTTTAAACACATGAATATGACTGAACAGAATTAAGCATTCAGTGTATAATGATTTAAGAAAATAAGCAGGCTTTTCTTTATGCCTTGCAGAGAATCAACAAATAGACTCTGTTTAGCCACTGAGAAAAAGTGAGTGACAGATCTTAGAGGCTTTTTGCAGTTTTGCAGTTTTTGCAGGATTCTGCAGTTTCCATACTCTAGCTGATGTCAACGATTGGGTGAAACCCTAGATATCAGCCAAGACAAGCACCTAGGTGCCATTTAAAAGCCATATCTTTCAGAGAAGAACTGCAGTAGTATTCTTCCGTGTCTATCTCTGCCAGGCAGCAGACAGATGCTGGCTGGGATAGCTAAGGCATATTTCAAAGTGCATTGCATGAAACCAAGTTATTGATTACAAAGGACCACAGCAACGGATACGTTTACGGATTTCATGCTTAATTTTTATGCTAAGGCATAAAATATGCTAATGAAAATATTAAAAAAGATAATTCCACAAAACCAGCTTCTTTTGGCAAGCTAGGGTGGCATTATAAAGCTACTGATCATAGAAAATGACTCTGGATCAAATTGTTTGTAAGTTGACTTTATTTAAACTAAATATATTGTGAAATAAACAAACTCGTGCCCAAGAGTTCTTTATGTCAGAAAGAGAGATTTCAAGACATAAGAGGCTAAGTACATGAAGTCTGTCAAACTTTAGAATTCCCAAATATCACCGTATAGGAGGCTCAGCATACTGCAACTCAAAACTTTCTGGAGCTTGCAACCTAAGGAAATGGAAAGACCTTGCAGAGAAAAGGTCTGGGGATGGGGTAGAACACTGCCAGACAGCTAGCGGAAACAAGGGGAGAGAATCATGCTGAGGTAGAGGAAAAACAACTCTAAAGGCTTAATACATTCAAATCAGAAGAAATGACTAATCTCCTCCCCAGAGTCCCGAAAGAACTGGCATGTGAAATGTAGCTCCAGTAGCAATGGATTTTGCTGACCCAGCTTATTGCATAAAAGTTCCCGTGTGACAGGATCATAGCAATTACAGCTTTGACTCATAGACACAGCCAAAAACCCACCTGACCTTAACATTTGATTTGAAAAAAAAAAAAAGTTTTACAAGAAATTTTGGAGAAAAAAGAAAAGATTTAAGGATGTGAGAAAACATGATTAAGGGTTAAAAACAGATGAAGAAAGATCAACATGCAATCTTTGATGAGCTAGTGCTGTTAAATACAGAAAAAGTGAATATTCTGTTGGGATAACAGAATAGTCTGGAAATAGTTCATATGGTGTAAATTCTTAAAAGAGAAAAAATGAGTATCCATGCCAAAACTGCAAGCTAGGGTCAGACAATTAACAGATTTGGGCCCACTCCTCCTTTAAAACTCTCTTTTGATCTGATGTGATGACAGTATTAGTAATCTCCTGTATATATAATTTTAAACACAAGAGACAGTATTGTCTTGTTTCTTCTCACACCTTATCTATTGTCTCTTGAATAAATAATGTTTAGTCTTAGCAGATGCTATCACTTTTGCCATTTTTAAGAGTTAACTTACAGTGTTACATTTTGGGGACTGGTAACTGAAGCTTTATACACAATATATATAGTGCTGAACTATATATATGAACTGTAGCTTTAGCACAAGTGTTGTCTGCGATCACTCTAATATAGATCTTCTCCTTTGATAAAATTAAAGGGAGAGGTACTGGAGTGAACCTCACCACAGTCCCGTGTTACATTTGGTAGTTTGGCCCTTGCTTCTCAAAATAGCAGGCCACCAATAATTTGAAACAGGATTTATGGATTTGCTCATGGTCTGAGAGCAGTGTCACTACATTTGTGTACAGTTATTAATGGGAATAACTCACTCAGTTTAAGCAGATACTTCTACAATCCCCAAATGCTGCTACAACCTGAATTCACAGAGGTTTTTGTCACATTTACCCTGCAACTACACAAATGACACATTAATGAAAAAATCCTAATATCAACATCTAGCACTTCCAGTATTTTCAATTTGTTTCCTCTTTGCCTCCAAAGAACTGGTTATCTAACATCTGAAATAGTGACTGACTTCTGGCCTGCATTAGGATTCTCATTTCAGTAAATGCAAATGTCTTTTACTTAAAAATGCATCATAAAACCTCAGTAAATTCAATGAACAGTGGCACTACACTCTTAGATATAAAGGGATGGTAAGTCTGCTCTGTCCAAAAATTTTGAAATGAGGATCTAATTCATAATCCAGATTCCAAATACATCACAATAAACAAAAATTACTGCTGTGCCACCAACATAGCTATTAAGGCTTTTGCATGGCTTTTATTATGTTGAATACAGCATTATATCAGCAAAATGTCCCCAAACAAGTCATTTACTTGCCCTAAGAGGTAATTAGCAAGCCTGAGTTCTCTGGGATATCACTGTAATATGGCCTTATTACAGATTTATACCTCTTGGATCCAGGTCATAGTTGTTTGCAATCCAGGCCAGCCAAGGAGATAAAAATATAGTCTTTGCTATGTTAAGAAAGGGAAAGGGAAAGGGAAAGGGAAAGGGAAAGGGAAAGGGAAAGGGAAAGGGAAAGGGAAAGGG
>JAVCKT010027613.1:0-11824 GCA_032273925.1 Rhynchotus rufescens | reverse complement strand
GAAGGGAAGGGAAGGGAAGGGAAGGGAAGGGAAGGGAAGGGAAGGGAAGGGAAGGGAAGGGAAGGGAAGGGAAGGATCACTGGAAAGGAGAACTCAATTCAGTTACTAGCTCTTCTGGGTATATCTAATAATGGTGATTATGAAAGTCAGTGACCCTTTTGGGTTGACACAGTTGATTTGTGAGTCTACTTGAGGATGAGATAAATATTTAGGGAAAAACACTAACAAAACTTCCATCAATTTTATATGTGGTTAAGGTTTCACTCTTCAGGATTGTTAATTACTCCAACAGTTCTTTGCACCTGTAAATCCGTAGGCTCAGTATCCAAAGTGAGAAGAGCCACTAAAGGGACTCTTAAAAATTAGACTTTTCTTTTTTAAAAAAGTGCTCTATTAAAAGTTATTTGACAGTATCCATAAAAATGGAATTACTGTTCAATGTAGAATGTAAGCTGAGGTGATAGCCAGAAAAAAAAAAGACTTATAAAACTTTGGTTGATATGGAAAATGAGTGTCAGCTTCTTGCTGCTGTATTGTTAATACATGCAAATAAAAGAAAACCTATAAGGTCTATGAGAGCTTATTTTGGATGAGTAATATTGAAGGCACCCTCATAAAATGCACAATGCAGTTCACAATCCTAAGCAAATCTCAGGGGTTTTCTTTTTTTCTTTTTGTCTTTTTCTCTTTTCTTAACATCTGTTTTAGGTCACCCTTGAATCCTACCTTCTCACCAGGAAAGGAACACAATAGTGCGCTCAGCGGAGCCCCTCGATACACTCTCACACACACGCATTCTCCAAATGACAAATAATCTCCATATATCTTCTGGGAACAATAAAAATCTTTGGATGTGCTCCCAGAGCCCTCAGGAAGTTCAAAAGTCTTCGGAGGGGGCCCTGGATTGAGGTTTTATCTGTAGAATTTTACATAACAAACTTGGTAAGCATTGTATAACAGTTAATACATATTCAATGGCAAGAAGAAAAGACATTA
Organism: Rhynchotus rufescens; assembly: GCA_032273925.1. Taxonomy (NCBI): domain Eukaryota; kingdom Metazoa; phylum Chordata; class Aves; order Tinamiformes; family Tinamidae; genus Rhynchotus; species Rhynchotus rufescens. The sequence continues at coordinate 10,828 of JAVCKT010027613.1, read as the reverse complement.
AAAATAACACTGGGGAAGGTCAAGTGAGTCAAAGGCCTAGCATGCTGTGATCACTTCACCACAAGGACTGAATTTTTACTGTTTTATCACATTTGTACAGTGCTCTCTGGTGTTTTGGAACCACAGCTGCTCCTGAATGATGGAGTACTGTGCAGAAGTGAGCTGCTGGATTTCAGATATGACTAACAAAGTTGCACAGTTTTCATATTTCAAGACTAAATTGACTGAAGCTGAACACCACATCTTTCTTTAGCAAAGGATCTCGAAAGTCTAGAAGATGATAGCCTTCAAAACCATAGGTAATTTTCTAGATTTTTTGTTGTCATGTGCAACTCAGACTTGCCTTTTGGCTCCACTGATTAGGCATTCCTGTTCATGCTGAAGTTTTTTTCTTCCTTAAGTCTCCTACATCATGTAATACTTCCTGGCATAATCTGCACAGATTTGTCCAATGCTTTTGAGCTTATTTAGATGACCTCTTCCACCTATATGTTGTTTATTAGTTGTAGTATAAAAACTGACCAGTTGACCCTTCTGGCATCATAGTATATGACTAAATGGTTAATACATTTATAAATAAGAGTATTTTTCTATGGATCTTTGTAGATGCTTCTAATGTGAATGTTGTAATTGAAATGAAAATATCTGTTTATGCACATACTTAGAAGGGTGTGCAAGAAAAATAAAAGTTTCCTTTATGAATTACCATGCAAATGGAAAAAAGAATTGTTAGTGAAATCTCAGATCCTAAAGCTAAATAAATGTGTTACTCATTAAAAAAATGCACTGAGTTTGTTCACTGTTCATTTTAGTTTGATGGGTCTATTGATTGCAGAGATTGTGTCATGAGCAAAGGACGACAGGAAATGTTCATTCAGCACTGAAGTAGATATCTCCAAAGTAATGGGTAAGTGACATTCAAGTGCCTCATTAACACTAATATTCGTGTTTATTTAGGCTTTTGTTGTATATTTTGCCTATATACTACTGTGTATAAGGGAGTTAAGTAACAGTAACAGACTGAAATTAGTGAACTCTGACAAAATACCTTCAGCCTCTCTAATGAGTCCAGCCAAGTCCAATCCATCCTGTCAATAATTAATTCCAAAGTTCTGGAGACCCTATCTGAATTTTTGGTAATTTCTTCTACACAGTCATGATCATCTGGGGTTCAGTTTGTAGTAAGCAAAGTGAATAAAGTGAATTCTTATGATGGTAATAACATCTTTATAGATAGTTTTTGAAGAGTGGCAAGTATTTGGCTTTCAATCATGTGAAGTCTTAACAGTGATTGTTTTCTGGTGTAAAAGTATGAAATAAGTTTGGGTACCAGTATTTTCTAAATGCAACTGTAGTTAATTCAGAGGAGTCTAATTTATGCTGCTGACAAGTGGAGTATTAAAGGAAGAAATGCTGAGGAATTCCATAACAGTGAAATTCATCTCTGCATATAGAAGGTCTGTTCCAGGCCCAGGAGCTATTTCAGTGGGAATTTAAGCCATAGCAATTTAAGTGGGATTTAAGTTATATACAGACCTGTGCTTGCTTCCTGCATAGAGGGGACTTTCAAATGAAGAAATTACAAGGAAGATGCAAAGATTACAAGCATTCTAGATACTTTCAGTCCCCAAGGCTCAGGATATGAATACACAAGGAACCTAGGACAAGGAAAAGGAGGGTGCAAACCTTCAGTGTGTTACCATTTCTGTTATGATGAATAAGCGGTACATTTCCTCCCAGGAAAGGAACATTTGTGCAAAGGCTGCATCACCTCTCAGAGGAACCAGTAATATTTTAAACCAGCTCTTCATTCTCTGTGTATCCTGGTCCCTCACTACCAAATTAGAATAGACTCTGCCTCCCACACCACCAACCCAAACCAGCTTCTGAGAGGCAACATCAGCTACTTTAGACCTAAGATCATATTAAGTGACTATATGACTTTCAAATTTCTGCTAGTTCATGTGTAGCATTAGTTGGATGAACATATGGTTGTCTGTACTCACTTTTAAGTTTATACCCTAAGATACTGAAACACAGGCTTTGTAAAAGGCAGTGTCTGAAATCAATAAACCTCTGCACAATTGAATCTCAAACTCCTAAAAGTGGAGCGTGACTGAGGCTACTTTTCCCTACATGTGCCACCTACCTTAAGTCAGCTTTGCCATCTGACCTCCAAATCACCCTGTCCTATTTCTCCTCTCTCCTTCTTTGCCAGCTCAAAATTAACCTCTTGCTAGGTCAATTTTCCCAACATTCCTGATCATTTTCCCAACCAAATGGTTTGGAAACATGGGGCATTAATGCATGTGCACGTGCTTTTGCTAGTATAGGGAAAAGAGTGTCTGTGGTCAACAGGGAGGGTGAAACAGGCAGTATTGTTTCACATCAACATATAAATAAACGTTCATGATATTCTAGCATGAGCCTCTGCCTCTCAATGGGATGTAAGTGCTCTTGCTCTGCCCTATGAATTTAAAAGCACAAAGCCTAAAGCTTGAGGCCTAGGCATACCAGGCTGTCTCTGAACAGGAGTATGGGAGGTGGTGATGGTTGCAGCTGTCCTCTGCTTCCCAAAAGGCTCCATAGCATCCTTATCTGGGATCTTCCTGATCAAGAGGTAAGACACTAATACCGAGCTCACCAAGTAGAACACCAGCATGACTTCTAGCTTCTCCTTCTGGTGGCAGTTTATATAAAACTATATATACTATAAAACTTGGAGCACATTTAGGAGATTTATGGACAAAAATACACCTATTCAAGTTGACATATCCAAACTTGGGATAAAATTATTAACGTGTGAATGCATAAACCCAATTCAAAACTTTAGGTCTCAACACATATGTCTTTAAAAAAATTACTCCATCAGCATACATAATCAGAGTTAAAAATAGAAATTTGCCAATAACTCAGAACTAAACACATTTGCTTAGAAAACACCTTTCCATGAATTTTACCCGTTCTAAACAGATCATTTACTAGTGTTTGCATAAGTCTGGAAATCTTTTCATTTACACTTAGAGAGGTATTAAGTTTTAGGTACATAACGGTTTCCGGAGGTGCCTAGCAAAGTTTTTGGCTGATTAGTCTTTGATTCTCTAGTCTATCTTTTCTTTGATAGACTAAATAAAAGAAAAAATCTAACAAAAATTCTCCTCTGCAGTTCTACTCGTTAAAGTCTAATTATTTTTAAGTAGTTTTTGATTTTTTTTTAAAAGAATATTTGGTGGCATATGGGATATTTTTGAAAACTAGAAAGTATGCCTCAGTGGTCTCTTTTTCAAAACTTATTTGATGAAGTTACTGAAGCAGAAACTTATCCTGCATGAATGTGAAGCAGAGTGATTTGACTTCAACTGGTGCATACCTCTGGATACAGAGATAAACTGTATTGAGTCATGTTTGGTATGCTTTTATAAGCACTACAGCCATGCTCAGAAGATCAAATTTCTTTCTCAGTTTCAAAGCTACATTTTCCTTGAATAGAAGGTAGACTGTACTTTTAATTTTTTAACAAATTAAAATCAGTTCAAATGTGCTGGCCTTAACTTAAAGGATATATATTGTGTAACTACTTTTTTATTGCTGCCTCTATTTTTAAAGGATGTAGACGTGTTTATTAAAGAGAATAACTTGGATCCCAGCAAATCCAAAGCAGCAGAGCAAGAATGATGCTATCTTCTTAATGTGCTAGACTACGATGAAAGAAATTTACACAAAAAACTTTAATTTCCTATGGACATCTTTTGTCATCATTTAACCTCACGGTGCCTCAGTTCTCCATCTCTAAAGTAGCCATAATATTTCCATACGTTAATGAACCCCAAGAGGATGCTTTAAATGACTTCTTTGAAATGCACAAGGTTTTAAGTACTCTAAATGAATCAGCCTTATTTATTGCTATGCCATAAAGTTATTTTATATACCACTTTATAAGAGGAAGCCAGAGTTCAGCCAAGTCAGCTGAGGATGCGATTTTTGTGTAGAAATAAAGTGAAGCTGTGGTGCTCACACAGGTCCAGTAAGAAAGCAAGCAATGGATGAAAGGAATTTGGGCTTCTATTTTTCTTGTGTTTTTCTTTTTTTATCTTGTACGTATGTGTTTAGAGGTTCCCTGGACTTTGGGTGCGTTATTTTGGTTTTGTTTTGTTTTTGTTTTTTTTCTCCTTTGGAATCAGTGTATCAACAATAGCTAAATAGTAAACATTGATTCATAGTTACAAGAGGCTAAGATATCATGGAAAAGCTGATTCTGCTAAAGAAAATACATAGCTGAATGTAATATGTTTGAAGAACCTTATTCATTCAGGGTCAAAGGGCCTTTTCAGAGAAATACTTTATGCTGAGCTGCTGAAATTAGTTGGGTTTGTGCAACATCAGCATGTAGATAGAAGGCAAAACCACCCAGCCCAGAAGTGTGTTTAGGATGGCTTTACCCCAGAGACACTATATTCCCAAAAGAACCCCTGAAAGCAATATGTAGAGGAATTCCTATGGGCCCTAAGGGCCTTTAAAATCTACTGTTATCTTTAAAACATATTCTGTTCACTTAAACCTCATCATGAGCAAGAAATACCTTAGTGCCTCCACGTTTCCTTTGAAGAGTGTTTCAGTGTTGCTCTCAGCTCTCTGAGGGCTTCCAAACTGGGCAAGCAGAGTGAAGTGCTCAGGATGAAAAAGAGCAGAGGGTTGCCCGCCCCTGCACAGAGGTACTATACATACATGGAGGGCTGTTGGTGTCCTTCTTGAGTACTGCATATAGCTTTTTCTGCTGTCATTTCCTTCGCACTTTGCTAGCACAGCATGAGGCACGCTATTAGAAACAGAGTTTATTGCAGACTTGCAAACATTTATTGGACAACTTCTAACTTGGTGTCAAGTTATGGCAATATCGAGTTCCCCAGAACTTCTTGGAGAATGTTAGTATTTCAGAGAAGGCCCCGCTGAGAATTCCTCTGAGAAAGATGTGAAAGGCAACACTGTTTAAGTAGATGGAGGTAAAGATATAAAGCCCCTCTTCTGGGCTGACCCAGCAAAATATTCCATTAGCTCAAATGTTAGAGCAATTGCCTTTGAAACCCAAAGATGAAGTATTAGATCCCCCTTCAGGCTTATTCTGGGCATATCATATTGTAATTGGTATGTAATTTGTATTCTTTAATTAGACAGATCTTTGATGGCCTGTAGTTGAGCCTATTTTGGTAACTGTATGTTTTAGTGGAAAGAATATTAAAACCCTTTTACACTCAATGGGATCAAATTTTGCAGCAAGAAGGGACACAGAAACACTTTTTTGATAAAAAAAAAAGTCCTACTTGGGAGAAAAGATTTGGTTAGTGTATGAGTTTTACCCCACAAAGTGAGAGAGAAAGGAAGAAAGCTATAAAAGTTCAGCTTAATCTAGCAGAAAAAAACTAAGCCACAATCTATGCTGGATAGTTAATGCTAGATAAAATTAGATTAGAAAACAGATACACAGTTTTCATAGTAAGGCTGATTAACCAATAGAACAGAGAAATAAGGGACAGGCTGCTTTTCATTTTTAGGAAGAATATTACTGCATTAGTATATTAACAGCATTAATATATTAATACTGAATGCTGTCTGAAAGGCATGTTTCAATCAGATGCAAACTCCTGGCTCAGGAGTCAGCACTTCTCGGCAGAGACCGATGTAAATGAAATTATAGCATGTGTGATACGCCAGCCAGACTGGATGACCTAACTGCTACTTCTGCTCTTAACATCTATGAATATATTTGACACTGCATAGCTTGTTTCTTTGAAATTCTAGGATAACAATCGTATTTTTAATAGTTAATTTGTTGCCATAGTAGCATGGAGAAAGTGAGCAGGAGCTCACTTTCTAAGGGCACAGGTCAGGTTTTTGGTAAAACTTCTCTTTTTTCCATCTGTCACATTACCATTGTTGGAGTCATGAGAGCACAATAGCTGGAGGGAAAAAAAAGGAGACCCCATGACATGATTTTTTTGAGGATCTTCTGAATCTGGAACTTGACTCTTTTCTGGCTGTTATACTAGAAGCCTTTTTGAGAAACACTAAAGACCACCGAAAAATATATTTTCCTTTTGTACACTATAGTGTCTTGGTCATGTTAAGAACTTTTTGATTCAGTTTAAGATATGGTGTTTTAATCACATAAACAACACATAAGACCCCTAGTAATCTTATCTTAAAGTTCAGAAAATATCTTACATTTGGAAGCTGAAGTAGGATAGAGTGAGCACACCACACAGAGAGGTACATTGTAATAGTGTCATCTTAGCTGGATTATGATTTGAGAGGCTTATGACTTGAAATATGTATCTCTTCTTTGGTTTCAGGATTTGATATCCAAACTGAAGTGTAGTTAATAAGGACAAATATATTCAAAACTTTAAAAATTATTTTTATGGCAGTGATATCATTATTTAAAAGACTGGCATTTCAGATTTTCCAAACACAGCATTGGAAACAACAGGAAAAGGTTAAGCTCAAAGATACAAAACAAATCCAGATTTTTTTCATTTCCATTTTAAAGTAATTAACCTATTTTCCAGTCTTTCCACAAATAACAGAGATAAAGGTTGAAATGATTCAGAAAATACTTGGATAGAAGCCACACTGCTCTCTGTAGCCTGATTTACGTCAATGAACCCCCTCGGTTTATATGATAAATTTGCCAATTCTGTGATGCAAAGTTGAAGACAATCAGTGATTACGTGCTCCGAATCAAAATACACCTTTTGCAGTGTGGCAAGTTATCATATTTCAATTCTTGCTATGATCTGTGCCAGCTGCAAGGTCTAAAGGCACCTCACCTCCTGAGCTGACTTTTAACCCCTCACTGGAGAGAATGGTCTCAGTTTCCACTTATCTTACAAAGCCCTTTTAGGCTAACACAATATTACAGAAGCTTCATAATTACAAATTCTAGTACTCAAGAGGCTGAATTGAGGAAGAGAAAGTGAAATATTAGACTGTGACTGCTCCAGAGTTTGTTTGACATTGCCTTTGTAGAGTTCAAACAAAAAGATGGAGGTCTGGGATGCCTCCAAATGAATGGCTATGGGATAACAGAGGCAATAGAGACAACTCTTGCATAGTATCGCCAGGACACAAGGAGGCTGAGGGTGGGACCAACATTTTGGGAAGGCATGGATACAACTCCTGAGCGGGGTCTCTCATGGCATGACATTGCCATTGGTGTGGGAAGGTGGTCTCCCAGGTCCTGCCAAGGCATGTTTTTCCAAAACATGCATATGCATGTTACAGATCCAGAAAGGCAGATGTAAACTTCATGGTGCTTCAAGTGAGCACTCTACAGGAAATTAAATATATGTAACAGAGAAAAGTGGAGCTAAGAGACCTCACACAGGTGGAGCCATCTGTACCTCTAGTTCAAAAAGCACCTGTTAGCAGCTTATATGCTGCATGTATCCTGTGGTTGGAAGAGTACTCAGGAGACTTGATTCCCAATCCACTTCATTTATCACTAGGTTGCACCTTTTCCCACTAGAGAAGATCACAGAAAGGCAAAGGAAAACAGATGCTGCCCCAGCTGGTCCGCCTCAAAGAGAGCATTGCTCTGAGAGCTTTTTCCCAGTAGGATGTCCCAACACACTGTTTCTTACACTGAAGTCTTAAAGAAGTGTCAACCCGATTCCCACTATGTATAAATTCTTCATTCAGGGATCCCAAAGATCCTCTGTGAATACAATCTTGGAAACTCTCACAGAAATTCTTACGGAATGCAGCTGTTCCTTTGGACCTGGATATAGAGACAGTTGCTGAGGCAGCTGGGTCATAGCCAGGACCCTTGAATTGGACTCTGAGTTTAATTGGCCAAAAAACAGCCTACAGGTGTTTTTATGACTGTTTTGATTCTACTTCAAGATTCAGTGAAATTTGCAGGGATACAGCAAAATCACAGCAGTGTCACAGAGAATGGAAACTGTGTATTCATTTCTTTCCTTAGCAGGAAAACTTTAGGCTTTAGTTTACTAAAAGAAGATGGGCTAGTTGAGTAGCCTCTTCAAAATGGACAAATTACTAAATTCTAGGCATTCTCTTGATATCATACATTTACAGTAAGCCATAGAAAAATTTTCAGATCATGGAAATGAAAGAAGAGAGTGAGTACTATGAGACATTTACTGAAGTATTAGGTGTCAGTAGCTGTCAGGAGAACAGCTAGCACTTTTTGTGTTTAGAAAGCTTGATTCCCCTTGTTAGTTGGTTCCAGACTAAAGATAAGGAGGACGAAGACTGGTAAAGAGAAGAGAAGGGAAAGGAAGAGAAAGGAAGGCAAGGCAAGGCAATGCAAGGCAAGGAAAAGGAAACCTACAGTAGTATTAATAGCACAGTAGATCTATAAATTGTCTGTCTTGCATAATCCTAATGCACTATACCAGCTCCATCATTTATATAAAAATGGATAAATTCCCTTGACTTCAATTTGTAGGATCCCGTTCCTGCATTTAACCAGAGGTAAACATGGGATTCACTGCTGCTTCCACTGAAATCAACAGCAAAGTGGCTATTGACAACAGCATTGCAGAATCAGGACATGTATCCTCCCATACTTCTCCCTTCATGAGTAACTTAATTTGATAAATATCAACAGAGTTGTAGATCTCTGCAATTAGGACAGGGAGTAGTAACTTTTGGAAAGCTTTTATTGTCACTCTTTATGAGGAATGTGAATAAGACAATCAGAAGCTGAGCGCACTGCTTTTTGTCTTTTTTAAAGTCATCAGGAATAAGGTGACTCACGCCCTTTGAGGATCTGACTCAGGATTTTTTTTTTTGCTTTTCCAGTTCCTCAATTTTATTTTCTTTATTTTCACAAGGGTCCTAGAAAAGAGAGGAGAAAACAGCTGTAAGCTAAAGTCTGTAAAATGAATTGCTTCTAAGGCAACATTAGAAGGTAAAGAAAAAGAAAATCATTCATTATCTTCTCCATGTCATGATTTTAGTTCAATGTCATTGACTTATCAAGATTTGGTTAAGTAGTTTTAAAATCTTGAGGTTTGTGATAATGCTGAACTCAATATCCTTAAAGGGTATTCTGGGGTCAATTCCTTCCAAATGTCACTGCCTCCTTCCCTGCTACTCTCCTTCCTGTCTCTGGTCACCCACAGGCCTGTTTGCTCTGTCACAGCCCTGTTTATGAGGAATGTGAAGGGGACATGGTGGTCCCCTGCAACATATATGCTTACACAAAGCTTTGCCAGTGATGTCAAGCACATAATAATGGTCCTCTTTTAATAATGAATAGGGTGCAACCATATACTGTTTATGCAAATAACATGTGTGAACTATTCACCTTCTTTTTACTTAACTTATACCACTGTGTTTTAACTGGTGTGGAATCTTGCACAACAAATAAAAGGTCACATTCGATTTTTTTTCTAGGACAAGAAATGAAAACAAATGCTACAAACATTAAAAAACAAAAAGCCTAAATATTATTCCATGAGGGACTGTTGCATTACATTTTGAAGAAAACATTATTACTAACAAAGAATTCCTTGTTGACTTCCAGTGATGATATTTGATTAGTATGCCTACGTGCTTTTCAAGTGCTCATCAAGAGCAACAGCTGGTTGTGACAAAACTGCTCAAACATCTGGTCTCGTCCTTTCACAATATTCTGAAACACCAAGAAAAAGATCTTTCAATAATTTGTGTGTAAAGATGAGATTTTTTTTTGATGAGAAAGTGACAGCCAAAGAGTGATAAATTTATTCCATAAATACCTGTTTTTAATAAATTTAAGCAACAGTAAGAAGTTACCCACAAAACAAGCAATGCTGAAGTAAAGTTGGCTATCCTCTCTTTTGCACATGAAGAATGGAATGCCTTCCTGTGTCACTGCATGCCTGACCTTCAGAACACACTAGAAAGAATATTTATAAGATCTGAGAGGAAAGAACAGTTTTGTTTCTACTATAGGATCTCAAACTCAGCTATAATACTGATAAATGGAACTAGATACACTATTTCCCTTTATTAAACCTCTAATAACTACAGCCATTTTCCCCACTTACTGTGAAGAATCAACATACCTTGGACTTTTGATGACATATTGACATGAAATGGCTGGTTATATTGAATGAATATTGTTTGGTTCTTGCATATAAATACAATTAAACATGAAAAGATGTACTCATGCAATTTGCATTTTTTTGCTAAATTTAATACATAAAAAAAGTTGTTCCTAATAACTGGATGTTTTTCGAGGTCAGTGGAATATTTCTGAATTATTTTTACAATCTCTGGCCAGTCCTCATGTGAACACTGGTAACAATTCAAGAAATACTGTAGAGTTAAACCTACTCACTCTCACATAGAAATGAAAACCTCATTATTTCTCCTTAATAATAATAATAAAGTACCAATCTATGGAATAGGCAGGATGTGAGGGAAGAATTATCTTCTTTCAAAGCCAGACAGGTTGGATCTGGGCCTAAGAATGTTTTTCTAAACAGTAACAATCTAGTGTGCATATGCAAAATGAGACAAATAAAGTATTCTTCACTTCTCTTTTTTCCTAAAATATTTGGTCAGTTTCCATCCTGTAAGTTGTTTAATAGTATTGGGGAAAAAAAAGAATAAACAGCAGTCTTAAATGAATTTTAGTGCTCACTTAAGTAACAACATTAGGACTTGAATTTTAATTTAAAAATATCAAGAAGAAAGCCAATGGCTTCCAGCAGCTATCTTGTGGTTGCGTTAAGATTTAAAAACAACTAGAATACCCTCCTGGAGAATTCTGATAATTGTGTTAGCAGAAACAAGTAAATTTATCCTTAAATCCCAA
>JAVCKT010027609.1:8233-37200 GCA_032273925.1 Rhynchotus rufescens | reverse complement strand
AAACCTGGGATAAATAATAATAGAAAGATACTTTGCCATCATCTGGCAGGCAGAGCTATTTGAGTAAAATTTTTTTTTTTTTTTTTTTTTCCTTATGTCTCTTAAATAAAATTCCTACACAACCCCTGTTTAAGAATAACAAACTTTACCTAGGAGGTTTTTTAAGACTTTGGTCTAGATATCGGCTTCAGGCTTTAGTCAGGCTCAAATCTAGTGTTGGGTCCCTCATCTTAAGCAACCCCTGTGTTGTCAGGCATCACTCAAACCCCTGATTTCTCCCTTAACTCAAAAAATGTTTCTCCCCCACATTTCTTTTAGCACACTCTGCACTTTTCCTCTCATTTTTCTGTCTCTCTTGAGCTTAAAATGTATTCTGGGAAATAATAAGAGAAAAGATAAAGAGTTGATTTAGTGCTTAGCAAATATTGGAAGGAGATTTGTGCATGTGATTAGAATTTATTTGTTCTCTTCTTATGTGGCAGAGGAGGATTTGATGTAATAGCTAAGACTATATGTGGAAGAAGTTGCTGAAGAAGGCTTTTTGATGTTGACAGACTATGAATTTAAAATTAGCAACTGCTAGTCATCGTTAAAGACTGTTTTTTATAGGAGAGGGATTTCTTGCGAGAGTACATATGGCTCCTGTTGGTGGGCAGAAATCCATGGCATGCCTTTGCAAAGAAGGTGAAGTGTTTCAGGAGCATCCAAGAAGTGAAACGGAAAAAGTGAGATGGGAAATAAGAGGGGATTATCTTGCAGCGTGAGAAGTTTCTGCCATTTCTTATTTTGCCAAACAAGCACTTAACTTTCAGTCCTGTTGTGCTTGAGCTGGAGGTGGTGACCAGCTGCCTGCCTTGGAGCTGAGTTGTGGCTTGGACAACCACCTCTCCAGGCTTTTTCTGGACTTCTGTGTGATGTCCTAGGGTGATCAGAAAGGCCAGGCTCTTCTGATGTGCTGACCATGGTGTGTGGGTGCTGTTTGCATGCTGTAAGGGAAAGACCTTACTGGTATGTTGTGAATGATGAAGCAAGGAGGAAAGAAGTCAGTGGTGATGGAAATGGGAGGAGAATAAAAAAAAAAAATTGGATATTTAGAAAAGGAAGAAATCCCTGTTTGAATAAATATTCATCTCAGAAAGACTGGAAATAGAAGGAAAATTAAGTTTATTTTTATGGTAACATTACAGCAACATAAGGTTGGAATAAATCTTGAAATGGCTTATTAGAGAGCATAGAGTGAAGCTTGATCAAATTGTTTATGTATAAAGAATATGTAGGAAAATGGATCTCTATTGAAGAAAAATATGTTATTGAAGGAAAACAGACATGAGGTTCCAGTTCAGCAAAGCCTGAGAATGCTGCTTTCATCTCATGTGCTTTGCTGAACAGGAAGGGACTTCGTAATGAGTTAGTGGCAAAGAAAGTGCAGAGCTGGATCCCAGGGCAACAGGAGACTGGAGAAATGAATCAAAGGGGCTGAGGATGCCCAAGGGAACCATCTCTTCTTGTTGGCTTCAGCAGGAATGATGGGGCCGTGGCTCATGTGCCAACTTCGGCATCTTTTAGGGTTCGCTACAGCATGACCACCTAGTGAGTCCCAAGGGGAGATAAGAGCAGATACTGTCACTAGGGTTAGAGTTAAAACACTGAAAACTCACCTAACTTGAAAGTCAAAAGTCGAATATCAAAAACATTTCAAAACTGTTTCTCTCAATTCTTGGGGAGAAATAGAATAGGAAGAATGAAAGAAAGTTATAGAACTGCATTTTAAGAGAGAGATTGTCAGCAAGGTACAGTGTTTTTGTCAAGATTTATGTATAATAGGGAAAAAAAAATATATATATATATATAGAGAGAGAGAGAGAGAAAGGCAGAGATGGAGAGAGAGTATAAGAAACCAGATGAACTGTCAGGCCTAAGAAGTGTCGTCATCCTGGAAGCAGCTGAAAAAAAGTCAATAGAAGGCAATTGACTTTAGATAAATTGTCCAAAAACATGTCAATGCTTGAGGTTCAGACAGAAGCCTCTTAGCAATGGAAAGCTATGCTTTTCTTGGACAAAAGGCTGCTAAGATTATTAGTAATGCATTGATAGAAAGTTTATGGAGCAGCTTTAAAAATAAATGATGAAGGGAAAATGATAAAGAGCAGCTATATCACAGGCTTCTATTCTATAGCAAAATGACCTCTGATATAGAGAAAAAATGGAAAGTAAATAAATGAAATATATTTTTCTTGATTTTACCTTTTTGCAATAACAAAATGCTATTATATGGAACATAAAAGAGGTATCATCTAAATGCATAATTCCTAAAATAGAGTTACCACTATGCAAGTTGATGTGTATGAAAGTCTACTCTAGTAACAATAACATTTATACATGCAAAGCCTCATGGTGCAGTCTTGGTTTATAATGCTGGTTATCTGTTGATATACCTTGTGCATTTGCCCTCTTCCATACACCCCAAAAAGAGTAAGGAGAAAGAGTTTTACTGTGTTGTTATTCAACAGATGAACCACAATTAGTGTTGTACTCGACTACTGAAATCTCGAGCAGGACTAATTATGGGTGGCCTAGCAAGTGTGATTCCAGATACATGGTAAATCAGAGCCCTCTTTAATCTTGCAGAAATCAGTTCTGGAAAAATATCTTTGAAGACACTTACTGTTCCTGATAAGGACTGTTGTCCTTGGTGAAAGTTTTCTTGAATCTCCTCCTTAATTAGTAATATACAGAGGGAAAGGATGCTGTAAAAAGTGGACTGCCCATGTCCATCAATATGAGGCCTTGTTCCTAGGCCCCATTTTTACTTGGCTTCAAATTCCTCAAAGTTATTAACGTGCAATGTGATATTTGCCCTGCTTCCACTCAAGGTAGGTCTGTGGGTGAGGTAAAGTCTGAGGGTTGCAGGACTCAACTGAGATGATTTCTTTCACTCATGGAAGATTTAAGAAAATTGAATAGTATTGGAACCATGTGTCATTTTCTGTGTGAAAAAACAAGAGATATTAGTGAAATTTAAACACTTTTTTTAATTCACTTTTGAGTGGATTGGCGCTGTGGTTAGACTGTCTCTCTGTGGTGCTCTTTGCCATGTAGGACATTCATGAGCATGAACAAGAGGGAAACAGGCAGCTTGTCTAAGTGCTTTAGGAGCTCCACAGTGCAATGAAATGTGGCTGTTGGGAAGTGACTTGCTCTCTGCATTTTGATGATATCAAGTTTGAGAGAGTGGTAGGAAAAAATTAGCAGGGGTAATTTGCAATAGGGAGGAGAGTGTAAAGGCTTGAAGGTTTGTGCTCAAGTGTGAGGAAGAAAAGAAAGACAAAAAAGCAGGGCAAAAGGGAGTTTTAAGCAAGTTCCCTGAAATACTGTAATTAGGCAATAATAGGAGAAACAGAAAGGTGATTCTAGTAGCCAGCAAGAGGGAAAGAATTTGTAGGACGCCAGCAAGGGTCCTTTATGCCTGTTAATAAAAAGCAAGGAAAAAGGCAGTCTAGTCGATAACACAACATTTAAGGTTGTTTTTTAACCTTTATTTTGAATAATGTACTTTTATTATTTTCTAAATAGTTGCACATTCACGATTACATATTTCACATTTTGGCAAGCCACGGTCCCTCTCCTGAAAGGCAATTACCTCATGAGAGCTGGATGAAAAGCATCATTCACAGGCATGCTAATCACATTCTCTGCTTTGTCAGCCAATGTTTTTCGGCTCAAATTTTTGTGAAATGTTTAGCTTTCAATTCTCAGTTTAATTCAAAACCAAGCACAACTTGTTATTTAAAAATTCTATTTATTAACTTTACAGTGCTGTTTTTTTGACCTGACTCTTTCTAACATGGTTGACCCAATGCTTGCTGTTTCAGGCTCCTGCACGTGTTCCTCTGACAGAAACTGTGACCACCAAGGCCAGGCTCTGCAGGAGATCTTGCAAACAGTCACGTAAGATGCCACTGTCCCAATTACCACTTCAAAAGTTCAGGATAGAAAAGAGCTGTCCAAAGAAAAACCACATCACATTTGAAATCTAGACTGACTAAGTGGCTTAAGAAGGCGGAATTTAATTAAATGCCTGGAGCCAGCCTGAACTGTTGGGAATAAATCTAAATTATATATGATTACAAAGTGATCTAATAGAATGAGATAAGTTATACGTAAATTAGACATAGCTTGCGTGACAGAAACAAATCAACAGAAAGTCCTTGGGTGTATATCAGTCCCAGTGCATTTTTATGACACAGATCAAAATAGGAGGAGAATTCCTGATGCTGTGGCAGAAAGGAGCCTATAAACGTGATTGACAAATCTGCCAACAAGAGCTGTTGCTGTGCAGAGGGGAGATGGATCACGCAGTGGTTCCTGTATAACATGCTCTTAGCTCCTGCAAAGTTATAAATTGTAATGAAAAGGCTGTGTAGCTGCTCTGCTGCTTTTGATAGCAGAGAAGGTGGTGTATTTAAATGGAGAATGTTTGATACAGAAATTGGATTTTGGTCTCAAACAGAGGAAAATGGTTATATCTTCCTTTCTACCAGGGAATATGGCTTGAAACCACAAAGACAAAAAGTTGGCTAAGTTATCTATTAAACTGCAATGCTTTTTGTGCCTGACTCGGGTCCAAGCAATCCAAGGATTTGATCACTGACTAGGAAAAAAAAAATATTGTGTGTGTGTTTGTGTGTTATGGAAAGCAAACTTATTATCTTGTAGCTGTTACTCTAGTATAGCCAATAAATGAATTAAGATGAATGTGGCCGTTAAGCAGATTTCCTTCTTTGATCTTTACTTCTTTGACGGCAACTATCCATCCTGGCAGAGTTGGCAATGGGCTGCTTGCCTCCGATTCACATGCCATCAGGGAGGATCCCAGGGCTTCTCCTGGGAAGCGCTTAGGAAAAGGGAACACATTGCACAAATGCAGTGATTCCTTTTGCTCGGCCTGTGAGATGACGGAGGTTTAGACCCCGCAAAATTGTGACTCCTGCTGTGTTTGACTTACCCACTGGCATACAGGATAGTATTGGCAGTAGTGAGCAGCACGGGCAGTTCATTCATCCCCATGCCGTCCCTTCCAAGGAAAAATGCAATGATGACTTTTCCTGCTTTTTCTTTTTGTGGTGCAGGGCTGGCCTGGCAATGCGTGACAGCTCCCTGAATCAGCAGTGCTGGCTGCATGATGAACAGGGCTTCCTTGCATGGAAGCCCTGGGGAATTTATGAGGCTGAGCGGAAGGTTTGGGGGGTGACAGTGCTGGGGCATAAAACACGGTGTCCCCTAACCTTGCACAGGCAAGATGGAGCCACTGTCTTCCCCAGCTCTCACTTAATCTTTCCAAATTGCAGTCAGCTTTGTCTCCTCCTAATTGCAATTATTCCTACTGAAGAGCTTCCCCTTGTCTGCTTTCCCCATCCTCAGCACCCCTGGAAACTGGGCGAGCGCAGGAGAGTGGCAAATGACCCTTGGGTTTCAATGCCCCAGGCTTTTGTACATAACTCTGAGCTACCTTTTTTTCTTTTTTCTTTTTTTTAATTGCTTTTGTATCAGAATCCCTTTACTTTTTTTTGTGTTCAAGATAATTTTGGTTAAAACGCAGGACAAAAACAGTGGGTCAGATTTGCACCTGGCTTTGCTGGCTTGTTTCACCCAAAGTTTTGCCCTTTGCTATTAGGCAAGGGAGGGGCTGTTCCTCTTCAAATTCAGCAAAACATGATCATAATTCCATGTGAAATTAAATTGTTTGTAGGCCATGAGTCATTTTCACCACTCCTGATAACTAATGTCAACGGGAGAGATAACTATCCTTAATGCAAATCCTGAGAAAAGCCAGGATAAGTAATTGTTTCTTGTTGGCATCTTAATTTTGCAGCTCGGCTCGATCTATCTGGTTGCCTGTCTCATGGATCTACTAATTACTTTATTTGATATCTCTACGTTTGTCTGCAGCTGCTCTGTAGCTTCATTAAAGGGAGCAGGATAGCAAAGTAAATCAATTAGCCTCAATCGTGGGGCGACGTTATCCTGGTCTCCATCACTGCTGGGTTTGGTACCTTTTGGGTTGTTGTTCCCCCAAAAAGGTTATGAACAGTCACCTCCTATAGTACCCAAGTGTAGAAAAGCTGGATGTGAAGGAAATGAAATCCATGAAATAGGTTGCTGCTTTTTATAGCGTTAAATGAATTTTGAATACTGTGCTGAACTGACAAAAATGGCACTCAGGGCAATGACTGCACAGACTACAGACCTTTGGACTGCATTTGAAACGGATTTAAATACTTTGAAAGTTGAATTTCAAATATTCGTGTGTGTTCTTTCCGCCTTCTTTTCGCCACTCTCCTCCTCCCACCAAAAATCATGAATACAGTTTCAAATATCTTGGAAGTGTTAGTGTAAATATATGTAAATTTTAAAGCTCTTTAAAGGGATATAGTCAAATATGTTCCTTTAAATAGCCCGTAACATCTCAAATATTTTTCTTTAAATAGCTGGTGACATCTTTGTTTACCTCTTTTCTTTGTGCAGTCTTCTAGAAGTGCAAAAATATAATCCTCTCTGGCCCATTAAAGCCTTTTTCCATTTATCAAACATTGATTTTTATGTGTTTCTAGCAGAGCTTGAAATTAGCAGGACTGGGCTGATCATTAAAATACGAGTGATCACAGCAATAGCCTTTTAATATGTAGGTTGCTGCGTGTGAGCATCTCAAGAGCTCTCTGCAGCTGCTCCGTGGCTTACCTTCTAGTTATACAAGAAAAGAGGAAGGAAATAGGATTAATTCCATTATTATTATTGTTTTGAACTGAAAAAAAAAATCAAATAAGATATATTCATAGGAGGAATGAAATCCTAGAGCTAACAGATATTGTGTTTAATGAGGCTTTGGAGAACTTGGTTGTCCATGGATGCAACTTGCTGAGCTCAAGACTTCTCGGCAAGAGTAAGAGCATCACCCTTAAGGGTAATACTTAAGGAGCAAAGGCTCTTACACTTGAGCAGGGGTCAGTTTTGCCTGAATTTGGGCCACCGAGGAAAGAGGAGTCCCAGAAGGAATCTCAATGCGACATTTCAAGCTCTGCCTTGTTGGGTCTGGCTGTACCTTGAATAAAGGTTAAAGAAAGACGTTGTACAATATGAAGTGAGTATTGATTTCCCAGTGAGCCTGGGAATTGTGCTTTTACTGAGATACCATTACCTTTTTATTCTTTTTTTTAAAGGGCCATGATGCCCCTTTAAAGCAGCACCCTGCTGCTTGTAGTGGCTGAGCCCCGAGCGTTCTGGCTTGGGGAATGATGGAAAGTAGAGGATTATTTCAATGTTCCCTATAGCACCACTCGTAGTTTGGTGTCTGTGAGATTTCATTAGCTTTAATGATGCAATAAAAAATACCAAGTGTAATAATCCCCTAGCAATAGAAAGGGAGTGACTCAAGGTATTCCTGTTGTTAACGCACTCCATGTGAAATCATGCCTTTAAGTAAACCAGGAGGCAAAATTACAAGATACAAGGTTTGATTCACATCGACATATCGAGTAGCTGTATGACAGGGTGGTGCAGGTGGACCTCTCTGCATGGGGGTAATTTGGGTATTTATTTGCTGCATTTGTCTAAAGTGGTGTAATAGATACGTGTGGCAGGAAGCTGGCGGACACCTGGCTGAGGAGATCAAATCACTGTGGTTGTGTGTTTGCAGAAGATGCCGGGGTAGATAACATGCCTATATGTCTCAAAAAGAAAAAAAGAAAACAAGGATGAATAGTGCTGGAAGTGTACCAAATTGCATAAGGTAAGAGCTATAGAGCTGCAAAACCCCTAAGGCTAAAACTTTTAACAAGTAGTGATGCTTCTGGTTCAAATGCTTGCAGCTGACAGGGCACAAATTCCAACTGGAGGGTTTTGCCTGTGCAGCCTGCTCAGTCCTAAGCACCTGGGAAGCCACTGTGTGCTCCTGGATACCCCTTGCAGAGGAGGATGTGTCATTACTCAACTTTAACACTTAATACAGCCTTGTCCTGAAATTGTCTGCTCTATCACCAAGTCCTTATTGCCCTCCCTTTACTGTGATGGTTCCTGTAAAGCCGATGACAAGTTTTCAAATGTGTTTTTTTACCATATTACTCAGTAGCTGTGAGTGGGGAATAGAACTTGCAAGGCTGATTTAACTTGTTTTCTTGTTTCCAAGACGGATATAATCCTCTGTTTACAAAGTAATTACAGGGTCCTTTGTGTGTAATACTTAGGCTGTTTGTGGAAGGTATTCATTATATAATTAAATGAATGGTTGCCCTTTGCAACGTCTTATAGCAGGTAAATAGTACTCGGCACTGGTGAGCTGCTAAATACAGCTTCACCCAACCTGCAATTGCTGGTCAAAGTGACCTGCAGTTTTGCTCCCTTACGATTATGTATTCTTGCCATCTGTTTGCCTCTGAAATAAGCTCAGGTGCATGAGTATTTAACCAGACTTCATTAACTGGTGTGCTGAGGATGGGCTGTATGGAAGGGTGAGGACTGCAAAGCAATAATGCTGCAACCCGCTAGCACCTCTGTGGTCCTCCTACCTGCACGTGCCCAAAGCCTTCGCTCACTGCTTGGTGCATGCAGGACAGCACTAGCCGTTTGTCACTGATTTAGGAAAAAAGAGGGAGAAAAACAGAGCAGAGCAGCTGCAGTGACCTTTCACGGGGGGCTGAAACGTGCTAATATTGGGACAAAATTATCCGATGGGTCCTAGTTTCCTGGCGATGCCCTGCTGTGCTAATTGCCTGCATGCAGGCAGGGCAGATGCTCGTGACTCATTAATTGGCGCTCGGGGAAACTGGCACTTGTGGAGGCTGTTGGGAGATGGGAATGCAGAAGAGCAAAGGTGGGAAACCTCAGAGCCACTGGGGCCAGCAATGGGTGCCCGCAGCTCAGGTCTCTTCCACCCTTGCCCATAGATGCTCCTGTGTGACAACCTCATCCATGCTGGGAGATCCTGTGTTTTATGGAGCTACTTTTCTCTCTGTGGCCCTTGCGAAGGGGGTTGATTAGCCTTTCCACCTCTGTGTCCCTTTATAGCCTTGCAGACCTGTGGGGCACAAGCAAGGTGGCCACTTAATCAAAATACAATGTACTGGAAAGGTCAGAATAGTAGAGCACACTCGATATATTTTTCTCAAATGGGATACATTAATATTCTGTGTCTTCATAGACCACAGTGGAATGTCAAGGACTGCAACATCTGAATGGAGAACAGAAAAAAGAGGCAATAGGTTCTCTTGACAAAGATTTTAATTAGAATGAATAATGGAACAAAACTTTCTTTTTTTTCCTGCGTTATCTCATTTTGGAAGATGCATTAAGCTCTGTTAAGTTGC
This sequence comes from Rhynchotus rufescens, assembly GCA_032273925.1. Taxonomy (NCBI): domain Eukaryota; kingdom Metazoa; phylum Chordata; class Aves; order Tinamiformes; family Tinamidae; genus Rhynchotus; species Rhynchotus rufescens. Next base: position 27,841 of record JAVCKT010027609.1, on the reverse strand, counting down.
TTAAAGGATACTTTGTTCTGGAAAAAAAAAAAAAAAACCTAAAAGAAACCAAAAACTAAATGAAAACAAACAAAAAACCCCATTGAATGATCTTGGGGTAAAAAAATAACAGAATGCCCTTTGATTTTAGTGGAAATCAGATAGCATTGTGTCTCTGAGATGAGAAGCCTGTGGCTGTTCTAGTCCTAAGCCTTCCTCACCAGCCTAGTACCCCAGAGTTAATTTGAGCATAGCCCAGTCAAGAAATAAATTGGTGCTACAGATTAAAAGAGATGAGGTGGGATCAGATTTTCCAAAGAATTTTGGACCTAGAAAGTCAGCAAGCTTTTTATCCTGCTGTGTCCCAGAAGTTTGGCCATGGAGAGCCCCGGAGGATAACGGGCACATAACGCAGCCGGTTTTTGCAAAGCTGATCTCTATTGCCCTGCCTCCAGGGCAGCGCGGTTGCGCCCACGTAGCCACCGAGGCTCTGAAGAGGTGCTTGAAGCTTCAGAAGGGCCCACTGCCCCTGGATCCTCCCTGGCGAGAGCAGGCAATGCCCATGCAGAATGACAGCAAAAGGAGACCGCTTCATTAGGGCCCTCCATCTGCTTGGTTCATGCATCCTGAGCAGCCCCTAAGGGATGTCCCCAAGGTCACGCCGCTAGTTGGTTTCCTCGCTCGGGCTTTTGGCCACGGAACTCCTCCGACGTGATGTTTTTGGTGGTGCAATCCCCTTGCCAGGGAGCTCGGACGTGCAGCCTGGCCGTTCCCTTCCTCTCTATTAACACACGCTGCTCGCAGCCACATCACGCTGTGTCCTTCCTTCTCCCGCTCTCCTTTCCAGGGCATCTCTTTATTGATTAGCCAAGGCAGGTAAATCTCAGGCTAACATAATTACGGCACCTTTGTTTCATAAGCTCCCTGGGCCTGATATATTTTAATGACTTTCCTCCCCTTTAATGGATATCAAATGACTCCTGGTGACGTCCATCATTTCTCCTCGGTGACACGGTGGCCGGTTGCAGCTGGTTCAGACCGTTCTGGGCAAGCAGGCCTTTTAAAGATAATTAACATTCACAAAAGGGCAGTCATCCTCGCAGGTCTGCATGCTGATGCTCAGCTCCGGCGAGGGGGGATGGAATTTAACCACCCTTTATTCCAAACACAGGCTTGGGAATGCTCAGCACAGCGCATGCATTTGTAATAGTCCCACGCTGGTACCGCTCGCGCTGTCTGGCATGTGAATATCGAGCACCTCGACTATCCTGGTGCTCCTGCCAGCAAAGTGTTGAATTATTCCAACTCCTGTAAAACATTTAAAAACAGCAGGTTTTGTTGCCGCCTCCCACCTGTCTATCCACACATGGGTCTCGTGCGTGGCCGTGCAACGTTGTGCTTAACTGTGCCCTGACTGCAGCAGGGAGCATTTTATCATGGCTTTGGAGCCAGTTAATGTGCTCCCTTGTCGCCTTGGTCTGTCTCAAAGGTCCTGGCTCGGCCATCCCAGCAGTGATTTATAGGGAACGTCTTTGTGGGTCAGCTCAGAAGACCTTTTCCAGCTTGTCAATAGAGATTTTGGTTAATGCAGTTCTTCCAGATGTTGCTTTTCTTTCATATGGATGTGAGATCCAATGTTAGCCCAGAAAGCACTTTGTGGCATATAAATATATATATATATGTATGTATGTATGTGCTTTCTGGCCCTGGGGCTGGAGATGCTGCTCTGATGAGGAACTGTGTGTCTTTTAGTGAAAAGGTCTCTTGAGCAGAATGTACTTAAGGAATTGCAGGGCCTGAAGATGGTGATTAGGTGGCAGAATAGTTTTGCAGATAGCGTCTTTCTATTTTGGCTGGAGAAAATGACTTGGCCTTTTTTATTACATTTTTTAATTGAGATTGAGACAGATACTGATTTAACCCAAACTGCTGACGTGGAACGGTCCCAGGGCTGGTGCGTGGACACGGCGGCTCTCCCTGAGGAACGGCGGCTGATGGAGTTATGTGGCTGACCCGAATAAGAGCACCCAGTAGATGCTGGGAAAGGAGGTAGTTTCTGTATCTTCCTACAAACTCAGCCTCAGCCGGGATTTTGTGTGTCTCGAGAAAGCCGGTTTTGCAAATTTCCCAAAAGAAGCAAAAGCTTCTTTTGCTGCAAGAGTAGTTCATTAATGCTGCTCTTCTGCGTGCTTCGTTATTGCAGAGCTGCACATTTATCAGCCTCTTGGAAAAGCAGAAAACCTGTGTGTGGTTTTTGCGGATTAAATGCCACTTTGATGATGTGTCAGCTAGAGCAAGGAAAACAAGCGGAAAAATGTAATCGTTCACAGAGTTCAATAATTCGACTACCAGCAGGTATCTCTGTGCCCACACCTTTATTTTTTGTGATTTTCAGTCTGCACCCATGGCTCGGCAGAGGCAGCCCAGGAAGGAGGCCGAGTTGTTGGGAGCCTGCTGAGATCCTGTTGGGATCTCTAGAGGCTGCAATTCTGGAGCACCTCGCTTACCCCATCAGTCGTGAGAGCTGTAGGGCTGGATGGACAATATCAGTTTTTTTGCACAAGGATGCCCAAATCTGTGAAAATGTAGAATCTCAGCCTATCTACACATGCTGGTTCTATTTAAGCTACCGGTAGAGTAATCCTTCAGAGCTGCTCAACACAGCTTGGTGACTTCAGGGGAGTCACGGGTGCTCTTGGCCAACGTGTCCTAGCAGGATTGGGAGCCTGGTCTCCAGTGTTGTTACCATTGATGGCTGTTGCTGTCTCCATCCCAACAACAGCTGATATCCATGGCCTGGGTCTTGCTTCAAAGGGTTCTTGGTAAAGCTGCAAGGATGAGCAAGGCTGCCTTTTGCCCTGAATCCTGCAGCCTATTTCCCTGCCTTTCCCCCCATATACTCTGCTTATGGAATTGTCACTTTTTTGACACCAACAGATGGTTCCAAGTGGCTGGCAGCTGCAAAATTTGGAAGCAGACTGAGGAAATTGATAATGGCCGATTACAGATGGCTTATAGGCAGATTTCTGTGCAAACTGACAGTGTTGCACTCAGAGAAGTTTCCTATAAGCCCACACGTTACAGCTATGATTACAACATTATTTAGACCCTGAAAAATGGATGTAAGCTTGCCATGAGCATTATGTCGTGTCTAAAACAAAGGTTAAGAAAGATAGATTAGATAATTAGCAGCATTTTATTGGCTTTTCAGCACATCTGCACGGTGTTCTTACATAAACATAACTCTGCCTAAAGTTGCAATGAAGATATGTTAATATTTATTATTCAGATAAAGGGAGAGCAGCATTTGTTTTGTAAAACACAGTTCCTTCAGATTTACAAATCCTATCTAATCGAAAATTCTACGCAGTAAAATCAGGAAATAGTAGAAGTGAGCCCCAAACTGCCTCGCATGGGTTCCAGGCTTGATTTTCAAGCCTGCTCTGACGAACCTGAGCAGAGCAATATTTCATGTCCCGCTGGGGAAACGCAGCTCTGGGCCCTGCTGCTGCTTGCTGGGGTTCACCTCAGTGCCTTTCCATAGCTAAAAATGTCCATTTTTAGACAGCCACCTAAATGGTGCCTTGTCCAGTGTGGTGTTTGGGGGGTCCCGTTGGAGGATGGTGGCCCGTGGATGGGTGCTGCTGTGCTGGCTTTGCCACCACCATTCGTGTGATGGCACCAAGGGTAGACCCAGCACTGAATTTGACTGTAAATGAATTTGCAAGTGCAGGAGAAGGGTGAGGTGCAGCACAAATGAAATCCAGCTGGCTCCTTCCCTTGGCTCTGCTCCCTGGGGTAAGTCCTTCGGGCTGGAACTTGTGCCCTGGGATGGCTACAGAAAAGTTGCTGCTTGCCTCCTGCAGATATATTTGTAAATCCTGTAGGCAAAACTGAAACAGCTTAACTAAAATGGATATTAAGCAAACAAAGGAAAACACAAAAACAATTAAAACTGGAGAAAAATCCCTTAGGAAACAGCAATTTAACTTAATTCGGATCCGCTGATTGAATTGGCCAAAGGGGCTTTCTGGATATTAAAAGCCACCTGCATTAATTAAACAAGACATGCAGGAAAATACGTGGTTTTGTTGGTGTCTTGCAATGTGGAACTGCAGTTGGATTAAAACCATCTGAGCTTCTTGCCCCATGCAGAAGGCTGCTTGCTTAGACCCTTCCTCTGGAGCGCTCTTTCTTTTCGTTCTTTCTTGTGTTTTATTTTCTAAAGAAACATTTTTTTTGTTAAAAAATGGTGCTGGGGTGAGTGGTGAAGATCTCAGAGGAGCAAAAGCTTCAAAACTACCTTTTTTTTTCCTGAGTGGAATTTTTTTTATGAGCTTTTCCTGTAATATTTTCAGCTCTTGTTCTGATATAGACATTGTGATTGATGTGCAATTTTCATGGGATTTGAGTAAATCAGATGATTCGATATCAACCTGAAATTGCAACAGTAAACACAGAATTGAATTTGGCTGCAACTATTTGTGTCTCGTATCAGATTGTGGAAGAGAATTGTCTGCCAGGGAGGATGAAATATCTAAATTTTTGATGCCCTTTAATCCTTATTGATTCTCTTTCGCTTGTATGAGGTTCTTTCATTGTACAAAAGCAAACTTCTTGCTCATTAAAAATGTATAAAAATGCCAAGATCAGTTTATTTACCTAAATATTTTTTTCCCTGTCTACTCCAGATTATTTTTCAGTGCAAATCACTGTTTCCTGTATGTGCAGTGTTTCTAATGATCCCCTATTCCAGTACTAGAGCTTCTGCCCACGCCCAGAGAAACAGGCTGCATCCTAATTATTTCTCAAATCGTGGGTAATTTGCTCTTTTTACTTGTGTCAAGAAAAATGAGGGATGCTTTCTTTTTTTTTTTCCTTTAATTTGTTAGATTTTTTTGGGAGGGAATGGGAAACTTGAGCTAATTTTTAGGCAAAAAGAGAGGAAAAGCCCCCAGTAATGACACTGTGCTACAGAAACAAGGCAAAAAAGGGCTTTCCTGGTACGTCAGTGATGGATGCAGTAGTTTGGTACCTTGAGGTGTTTAAAAAGAAAATATCCATGGGTACAGCCATGAGTAGAAGCATTTTAGGGATTTTTTGCAAATAACCCTATTCCTGAGCATTGTGGCTTATGTGTTTTGGGTACTTGTTGGCAGGTGACCAAATAGGTACAGATACAGGTATTTAGGTATCATGCTGATGCAAAACATGGTTACTGCTCTGTGCAGGAGGCTTGTGCTATAGCAAACTATCAACAGGCTGGCACATAAACTCTGCCACTCAGAAATTCAGGTTGCAATGAGAAATTCAGGCAGACTGATGCAGTGATCATTGAATGCTCTTCTAGGCTCTTCAGAGACGCTTTAAAACGGGCTTATTAAAAGGGCAGCCAGTTCCTATTACTTTTAGCAGTCTTCAAGGGCTGCTTTCTGACTGTTGCAATGAGTAACACAAAGGAAATCTTCATTCAATTTTACTGTTTGCTTTTACTAACCCACCGAGTCCCTCGAGCACTGTGGAACTGAAGAGCATTTCTGGCTGATAGCAACAAGAAGGCAACTAGAAGTCCTTTTAAAGCATCTAGAAGGTTTGCAGTTCTTTTATTTATTTATTTTTTTTTAAAAAAAGCATAAGGAACATTATTCCTTTTTAGTGAATGCATTTATGTTTTTAATAGATAAATATTAAATAGCCAGAGCGAAACGTTGCTCGGCTGGTCTCTGCCCCAAACCTCAGGAATTTTGCAGGATTTTTTCCCCATCTCCATAATGGTCAGGGTTGGTTTCGGAAAAACATATTCACACTCCTAGTCAGAGGGGTTTCACAACAGCAAATGATTCTGGTAATCCTAATTTCTCTAATGCTGCTGCTCCAGTGCATCTCCCAAACAGGTGCTTCTCGTTCTCAGATGCTGCTGATACACATGATCAATAGGTATGATTGGCTGCACTTTGGGAATCTCAAAAATGGGGTTTATTTAGATTTATTAGAGCAGATGGTAATTAGCAGTTAATTATTAAAGGTGTTTACTGAGGGGTAACAGCTGTTGTTGATATGTAGAGATTTAATCAAGTAACTGGTATATAAAAAAATCTATATATGTGTATGCTTGTGTGTGTATATACATTTATTTATTTATTTTACTATTCTGGCTCTGTAATGTCTCTCAAGGTGGTGTTTAGCCCTGCTCTCCCTTTCTTTTGCTCACGTTGCTGTATTAAAACTACCCATGGCTAAAAACTGCCCTATACAAAACTGCCCCCATTTCTTTGCTCTGCCCTATCTGCTGCAGCTGGATTTTGCAAACGTAACAAGTTTATTGGGAGCAGCTATATAAATTTCTCTTAAATTCAGTGAGGCACTGCAGAACAGTTGCTTTGGACTGTGGGGTTTGCAGTGGCTGGACAGGAGCAACGATGCACTGAGAAAAATAAATGTGAATTTAGCAATTAAAATGCAGCCCATTTTGCAATCCTGGGCATGCACCAATGGAGCTCATGCAGATTTTTTTTTGTCTGCTATGGGAAGCACAAAACAAATTATTTTGTGTCCAAAGTTGCTAGTAGAACCTTAAGGGAATTCTAATTAGAGAGCTAATGTGCACTTTCCCAGTGATTAGGTAAACACATTTTTTTTTCTTATTTATAATAGCTTCCATCACACGAATGCACTTAATTACAAAAACGTTCCTTGTAGAAACTATTTACAATTTTAATTCCAATTATTTTTTGATAATTCAGAAAGAGGTTTTTTTTCCCCTACTATTCTTCAGCAAGCCAGAAGTTAATCCATTTGTTAATACACTGAATAGCTGATTTGAAAGCAGCCATGGATTACAAAATCAGGCTGAAGGTGAAAAACAGGACTGCGTTGTGCAGAAAGTTGGGGAGGAACCAGCTAGACGGGGAGCACCCGGTAAGTCATTGCTGAGAAGGGACTCGTCTGCAAGTCCCTGGATTTGTAGCATGGACATTCTGGATTTCTGGATTTGTAGCATGAACATTTCCATAGGGAACAAACCCTTTGGGAATGGTGTTGGCAGCCGAACTGGGTCATGCATTTGCCCCCAAAATCCTTGCAGAAATTTCTGTGGCTCAAGGAGCTCTTTTCCAGTGGGTGTCCATCGACCCAGGTTAATGTCTGTAGAAAGCTTCTTGTTGACTGTGTGGGAGCACAAGGAGCTCCAGGAGGAATAAACGCTGCATTTGGCCTGTGAAACTGCTTGATGCAACAAAGCAGGAGGTTTCTCCCCTGGTTTGCACTTTCTTTGCTCTCCGTGGGTGTCGGGGGCTGAGCTGGCTGGAGAGCACCAGCAAACGAGGCCGCTCGGGCTCTTCTCTAGGACAGGCATGGCTATTGCTCTGAAAAGCAATTATCATGTTATTTCTGATACTGGTGCATGTAAGATCATAGCAAAGTTGCTGCCAGCTGCTAATTTCATGAACCAAACTCCACACCAAGAGCCCTATCAAAATTATTTATGGAGTTCAGTGCGAAAAGCTCTGATTTCTGTGCAGTTCTTTAGGAATCACATTCTTAACATCTTTTACCTTCCTCCAAATATATGTTTAAATGTAGTTTTCCAAAGGCACCTTCAACCTCCAGCAAGGAACTGCTGTGTGGATGGGCTCCTCAAGCCAAGAACACAGCATTTAGGGGAAAATGCAGTGTTTAGCCCCATCTCTGAAGGCATCAACCTCTTTTGGTGGCCTTGAGCTTTCCTGGACTTAGCAGTTCAATGCAGGAGGCAAGGGCAAAAAATCTCGAAATGTAGAAGTTGTAGGTGAAAACAACGTTCACGCTCCAAACAGCTCCCTGGGGAACTTGACCTCGTGCCTTGCACCTGAAGGTGCAGCCCAAACCCCCTGACTTCAATAAAACCCTGCAAGCAATGGGCGGGGATGGAGCCTTGCTCTGGTTTTAACAGGATTTCAGGATGCTCAATTAGCAAGGTTATTAATTAATCAATTATGTAAAAGAGATGAGCAATCAGATATCCCATTTGACATATATAGGAAGCACTGTTAAAACTTAATTAACTTCTAAGCTTGGGGACAAGGCAAAGAAGGGCAGGTGGTGAGCAGCACTGAAAACCTGGGAGCAATGGTTTCAAATTAGGGTTTCAAGTCATCTTTGGGATGAAGCTTTGAGCTCTGAGAGACGGTAAGTGCTCGTTTGGGTAGTTTAATGGATTTGCTCTTTCACATCCAACCTAGTGATGAAAATGTTCTCTTGGATTTGGAGGTCTGGGAAAAAAAATTCTCCAAGAAGACTGATTCCTGGGTTGTCTACTATGATATTGGAGAGATAGGGTGTAATTTAATTGCTCAGATAAAGACATAGAGCTAGGTATTCGTAAGTGGTGGTGACTTTCCCCCTCAGTTGTATTTAATTAATTTTGTCTCCATTTATAGTGTAGATAATATTAATGTGACTATGTATGGAACTGTCCTGAATAACTTCAGGAGACAAGTGCTAAGGAAAAAAACATCCAGATTTGCAAAACCAGGGAGGAAAGATTGAAAGCGCTTCAAAGCTTCCTCTCCTGACTACTTGGCTTTTTGATTTAATTTCTCCAGTTTTGAAAGGTTTTCCATTGCCCTTATATCAACTTCCCAAATTACAGCTCATATTGAACACAGCTAAGAGGTATAAACCTCCAATACAAAAAGCCATCTGGTCCCACGCATGTTTAACATGCTGACTCTGGGTCCTGCACTATTTTCAATCCCTAAAGTTCAATAAATTTCAGGACAGGCAAGCGGGAGAGTCGCAGACAAATTAAAATTTATTGAGACAGACAAAAATGCAACTATTCCAGACTACAATTAAGCCTTTACAGTTAACCAAAGATAGCAAAATGTTCACATTCCAGTTAAGTCCTTATGGAAAAAGCATTCAGGATTTGCTATGCAGGGCTACTTACTATGACAGTCTACATCCAGCTACAGTAGGGACATCCAACTGAAACACGGAATATTTGGATCTCTCCGTACAGCTCTACACATTTAACAGGACCGGACATCAACAGCATTGAGAAAAGTATAAAAAGACCAAAAACCACCTATGGTAGAAAGGACTTTTTTTGGATGTATAGGAACTGTACAAAGCGGTCGGTGTCTTAAGGAGCTCGAGTGGCGTACGAAGGGACTGCGAGAAAAGGCAACGAATGGAGGGTGAGAAGCTTTGTAATCTGGTGGTCCCGAGCAAGGGGTGACCTTAGAGCTATGTCACTGGCTGCTGAAGGGGGGGAAAAATGCTACAAAACTTCTAATATCAAAATATTCCCATGCCAGAAATGTACACTGAGACTACGGACTAGGCTGGCGAGGCAGAGAGAGAGAAGCATTCACTAACAAACAGTGTTGTTTTAAATATAAACTTTACATCTTCAATATAAACTGTAGAATAAATATTAAATAAACACTTCCAATGGCTTAAAAGAATGGTCTAGAATAGCTTTAAAAAAAAAAAAAGGCAAAGGAAAGAAGTATTCTTTGTGTTCACAGCAAAGGCCATTAATGACCCCAAAAAAACCCAACTGTGCTGGAATCTGAACTCAGGGAGATTTTGATTTAACCACAGCAGTTAAAAGGACACCATGAAACATAAAGTAATGCCGAGCAGTATTTCATAGCCTCTAATATGAAAGGAAAATGAGATTAAAAATTGTTTTGTTGCTTTAAAAGAACAGGACAGCTCTGTTTTCCTGTTTTACACAATGAGAAACTATTTGGAAGGTCGGTGGTTCAGTACAGATGGGAAGTGTTGTTTTTGCAAAACAGAACAAAAAAAGGCAGGCATTAAATTAAGTGGGAAGCAAATTAAACGCTTTACAAGGCTCCCAGCAGAAACAGCAGGAAAGGAGGGGATTGATCTGGAGGAGCTCTGCATCCAGGTGGACCAACACGTTTCTTCTCCCTGTAATCTCTGCAGGGGCTGGACCTGGCTCAGCTGATCGGCCTCCTGGTTTCAGGATGTGTGGATGTCTGCATGGGGGTGAGTACTGCTTGAAACCACAGCGACAGACCTAGATTATGGGTTTAATTACTAGGATGAAACCAGTAATATCAGGTGAGAAGCAAGAAAATTTAGGGGGCTCTGCAAAATGTGCCCCAGATGGTATTTGTGCCCCTCAATACTATTTAGCACAGAAATGCCAGTTGTACCTGTTCCTTTTGTGAATCAGCATAATTTTCTGTGAAAAGTAATTAGGAAAAAACTGTGCCCCATAGCTCACTGATTTTTTTTAATAGCTTTTTCAAAGCTGGAGGGAAACCAAAGAGACTCACTCCAAAGCAGAGCAGGTTACCAACCTTTTACTACTGAGTGTGAAGGCAGCTTTCTGGGGAAGTGCAAAACAGCATAAAAAAAAATCCTCATGATTTTACCCATCCTTCTGCATTAACAATTATGCAGGTGTTGCTCCTGGATTTTAATCCAGACAAGGAGAAAGCGGGTGAGCCCCTGCCACCCGCAGCATGCGAGGTCGCATTCCCATTTCTGCATTGCTTTTTGCATCATGTCTGGAGCCACGGCTCCAAGGTCCCTGGAAAGCATCTCCTTCCAAGTGACACGGGATTTGCATGGGTTCTCATTTGCAAAAATACCCACAAGTTCCATGGTACATTCCTGCATTGGTGAGCTACAAGGGCAAAGGACATCACAAATAATTTTGTGCCATCATGCTGGGATGCTGTTGTACAGGTAGGGATATATGGGAGATTCTGAGGCCACCAGATTGGATTTTAATGTTATTCTTCTCTTTTATGGGTTTCTATGAGAAGCGTGGCACTTGTTTATAGTGAGCAAGAGATGCCCCACTTTTGAAATATGACTACCTTGACTTGATCTTTTAAAAAAGGGTCAAATAATTTTAGCTGTCTAAAATAAAGCAGCGCCTGTGCCCTAGCTTCAGAAGGGGGACAAGGGCCAGGTGGCAGCTTGGCACCGTGTCCCTGTAGTTCATGGTGCCCCTGCAGCTTTGTGAACCACTCTATAGCTTTGCAAATGGCTCTACAGCTTTGCAAACTGGAGACCCTTGGAAAGATGGATGGGTAACATTGGCCATGGGACAGGAGCTCTGCAGCTCGCCTGATCAAGCCTGATCAAGTTTTAAACCTGTGACTTTTTACTAACTGGTAACAGGTAGGTGACAAAAGGAGGCACCTTTCTTCTCCAAGAAAGAAAAATACCTGTTTCTGATATGATCCAGTTAAGCATTTGTGACACAAGTTCTCTAAGGCTCTTGACATGGGGCGGCTCTGAAGCCTCCCCCTGGTTTGCTGGGTCCTGTTTGCGCTTTGTCCTTCGCAGGGCACGAGCTGTGCAGGAGAGGACTGAGATATAAAATATTGGTGAAACTAAACTCATTGCCCCTGTGGATAGAGCAAAAATCCCCCAAACCAACTAAACAAAACCTGAATTCCAATCAGTCCCGGTTGGAAAACAAAACCAAGACAAAAAGAAAAAATCTGTCTTCAAAATTAAATACGCTATGAAGAACCAAACTTAGAAGAGAGGGGATATTTGTGCCAGGTACTCTCAGATACAATTGCAGAGATATGATGTGACTTGCAATATTGTGCAAAACGTGAGTCCTCAGAATGGTGGGCACTACCATATATACCCAATTTCATCATCCTTGTCATCATCCTCATCTTCATCATCTTCATTAGCTGCTCTTACATGAATCTTCAGTTTCCCTTCTTTGTCCTTTTTTGCTGCTTCAGGTTCCTCTTCCAAATCATCCAGCAATACAACAGATCCACCGCTGCCAAAATCTCCTGAGGTTTCTTGCTCTTCTTCTGTAACAGGTAAGAGGGGAATGGTCATTCTCCCACGCAACACTCAACCTTCCCAATCAACCTTCATCACTACCCTTGCAGTTCACGCTACTGCCACTTGCACTTCTTAAATTCATTGGTTTTGCTGGTCGTGCAATAACTTTCAAATTTCAGTTTTCATCCTGAACTGGGATAAATATATCTTGCTTTATGATTAAAAAAAAAAAAAAAAAAAACCCAAAAAAACAACAAAAAACTTGCCTAAGAAGCTATGCATTCTCTGCCTCCTAGAGCCTCAGATGATTTTCTTTAGGAGCGAACCAACTCTGTTCACATGCATTCAGGCCACAAAATAATTACCCATTCACAAATACTTTCAGCCTATTATAACTAAGTAAACTAGGCTAAAAATACCCCACAGATTGATTTTATCCGAGTGCTTAAAGCACACGCCTGCAAATGCACCTATTTAGCCCAACACCTTCAATGCAATTCTGGGCACCTCTGGCCTTCCAACCTTCACTTCTCCTACTCTAATAACACGAGCTGCATCCTCAGCCATCACTAAAACACACTGAAGGAATGCCACCTAAATCTCATTTGTGCGGGTGTAAATGCTAGGAGGTGATTTTACACATTGCCATAATGGAACTGTCAGCACGTTCATCAGGCTCCGCTGTCAGTTTATAAAATTTTACCCAGTTAAACCCTTCCTAGTTGGGAATGGCAACATTTTTGAAGGCCCTGCAATTGCGAATTCCCAACTACCCAGAATACATTTAATAACTCTGCGTAACAATCCCAAATCCTTTAACAGCAACTACTATATTTTCCAAGCCAGCAGCAAAACCATCTTCTTATCAGTTATTGCTGATTAAATTCTGCTGCAAAGAAAAGTCCAAAGGAACAGCATGTGTCGCGAGGCCCCCATTTGTGTGATGACTAGGAAAGCGGGGCAGCACTTTGAACACTGATAATTACGTCTTCCCCATCGCCACTTTTGGCTCTCGTGCCTGATCTTCCAGCAGAGGCTTACCACAGTGCTAATGCCTGGGCAGAAGGCCCTCGTTACTCACCACAACTCACGGCCCCTTGTTTTCTGGAGCCGGCGAGCTCGTTCCCGTACTTATCGACGCACCAGCACTGCCCCGTGCTGCCGTGGCACTGGGTCGCTTTGTAATAACCTTCCTCGTTGCAGCGGGGAATGAAGGCACCTGCGTGGAACACAAGGTGTGAGCACGATCCGAGTTTCTTATGGCCACACGCAGCTGGACAAGACACCCTGGTCGCGCTGTGCATCGGTGTGAGCATCGTTAGGGTGTCCTGGGGCCAAACGGCAGGAAGCAGGAATTATATAAGGTAATTATATAAGGAATATTATATAAGGAATTATATAAGGTAATTATATAAGGTATGTTATATATTTCTTGGTGGCTGCATATGGAGAGTGAAGGCACGTAGTCTTAAGGGTAGGCTTGGTCTGTCCCTTGGTGATTCATACTACTACAACATACAACACCTCTTTCCCATTTAACTCCTTACACATTTTCTTCCCAACTGGAATCTTATCCAGAAGGCCATTAATTTTGCGTTTCACCTCTGTTTGTGTTCTTTCAGTGTTATGACCTAAGTCTTTCGCCAATGCTGTATTTACCCTTGGAAGGCCTCTGCCCTCCGCTAGTCACGTGAAGCTCAAGCACAGCTTCCGATCGCCTGTGAGTTCTCCTGCATAAAGCAGATCCCACGCAACAGCTTTTCGGGAACAGGCACCCAGATGGAAAGTCAATCTCTCTTCCGATTCAAAGTCCTAGGATTTGTCTTACAACAAACCCCACCCAGTTTTGCCTTCCAGAGCGTGGTTCCTTCTGCAGACAACAAAGATCTCCAGAGAAACCTGCGCTGTTGCTGCCAGCACCCTCAGCAGACACCACAGAGGTACTTTAATATGAAAATCCTTCTTGTCCATTGAGATGAGTTACCTTTGCTCCAGGGGAGGTCAGCACAGCCACTTTCCCTTCTTTGCCAATTGCTTCAATTTGAAACATGGTGCAAAAACAACAACAGAAATCTCATTCTTGCCTTAAAATATGGTCTCAAATGATTTTGAGACAGTATTTTTCTTCTTTGTCAAAGGTACCAGTGATTTATTGGTCACACAGTACTTATTTTAACTAGTTCCATGTGTATAGCATCTCTTCAGATAGGCTATGTGTCAAAGAGGCAATCGCCTCTACATTTCTCACAGAAAAAATGAATGAGAAAGTGCTGCCCAAATGTTGTGAAATTACTTATATAGCAGACATAAAAATGGAAGTCAGTCAATCTCATTTATGGATCTATCTAGCTATATCTCTTCCTGTATTTCTCTTTCTGTATATCAATATATATAAAATGAATTCTTGAGTTTCCAATTTCATCCTACTGCATATCTTTTTTTGATGTTTAACTGCTGTTAATGTAGGTCTCGAAGATCAGAACAGAAATCTCTGTATATTAGCAGCAAGCTTTGCACAGCTGGTCAGCTTTAGAGTCCACTTCACATTTTGACTCCTAAGGACTCATTATTTATCAAAAGTACTTCTAATAATGTGGAGCTGCACAGCTCTACCATTTTTGCAGGCTAATGCTCCCCGTTTGGGATATTATTACGGATTACAGAATATTTTTTTCATGTTTTTTGCTCACACTTCTCAGTTAAGCCTTGCAGGTGTTGCTCAGTCTATGCACAACTGTGGGATTAGGGCTCAGGCGACAACTTCCATCTGTGCCCAAGTGACTGCAGCCACCCTGGAGCGCCCAGCAACAACCAGGGAGAGAACCAAAGTGGCAATACAGGGCAGGCAATACATATACATACATATACATATATATGTATATATGTGTAACACACACACAGTCTCTATATTTTAAACTGTCTCATTCTTTCTCTTTCCCTTGGGCAATGAAACCTTTTCCCTTTTTTTTGTAACAGGCCTTTTTGCCTAGCTTCACTGTGGTTCGTGTACAATATTAAACCACTTCACACCAGCTGTAAAAGCCATAGATTGAAAAAAAAAATGGGACAGGCCCCTTGGCAGCACGACCAAACACGGCTCCATTGGATTGAAAGGATTATGTTCTGGATTGTGGTGCAGAGGATGAGGAAGACAGGCAGTTTGTGGCAATTTGCCTTGCACATGCAACATAAGATAATATTAATTTAAATTTAAATATTTAGTTATACACACTAATGGCCCAGTACAGCATGCTAGTCAAGAGAACAAGCTCTGGCAATCAAGTACCCCACAGAGTGGGAATATTTCATGCCCCTATTTGGTTTCCTTACACATATAACAGCATCCTTCATCAGCAGACATGGGAAGAGTAATTATATCACTAAGGACTGCAAAGCACCGAGGTAAGATCTAAAGGGTTAAGTGCAGCCAGCTTAATAAAAAGCTTCCCATATTAGCTATTATACCAGCTGGACTCACAGGGCTGATCTAGAAGAAAATAGGGCTGGGAAGGGAAATTTATTATGATAGTGATGTGGGAGAAGCATCATCATGCTGCACAGTTGTATGTCCTAAAAGCACATTCACTGCAGTTAATTGTACTCGAGATAAATCTAGTACGAAAAGATGAATCGTGCTGTTTACTTTTTAATTCAGTCCCCTGGGATGCTTCAGTCTATTTGAGAGTCTCCAAACTCAACATATCTAATGGCAATGCCTTTGAAGTACTTTGTTGCAACTGTCACGCATTTTGAAAAATATATAGAGAAAAAAATATCAGAAGTCTTCATTTTTTATCAATGGACATGAGTTCACAGAAATCTTCAGGAATGGAAATTTTGTGCTCTATATGTCAGGCATGGAGAAGGAAAGAGAATAATTAAGGACTAGTTTCTCAGAAAATATTCATCTCTCTTCACTCTTTCTTGTTGCTACAAGCAGTGCTTCTCTCAGCTGTGTGTTCTCTCCTCTGTTTGCAGGATATGGCAACTCAGAGAAGGAACACTGTTTTCCTCTGTGTGAGTAGCAATGAAATCAGATTAAAATCTTGCAGACAGGTGTCATTATGCAGGCAGACTTTCAAGCAAATGAGTGAACCAAAGAGTTCCTCCCTGTACATTTTTCTAGCTGGTCGAACAACCTATGCCAGACACTGACTGATTGATTTTATACCTTTTTTAGCCAATTTTATACCTTTTTTAAACAGTTGATTGGAAGTTTTTTGTAGTAAGGGACTACTCTTGCTGCTTTTATGGTGTCATTTTGGTCCTGCTCTTGTGACCAGATCCCAGTGCTATGTGGCAGAGCTGCCTGTATGTTGCACTACCTGCACTAGTCATTATCTTCCTGAAAAAAGAAAAAAGCACATAGGTTTCCACCTAGATGACATTAACAGCACATAGCAAATATCAGCAGAGCATAAAATAAACATGGGATAGCCAGAGCTTGCTCCTAGGAACTGTAGCTTCAGCAGCTCCAGAATTTCTTCTGCTTTAAGCAACAATCCTATGAATGGGTGGCAGAGCTAAACCATAACCCTGGGACGTCTGGGTGTGCTTATAGTGACTTTGAACAAAACAATCCAGGTTGGGATGGTTTCCAAGGCGCTGGCTTCTGGGAATGGGAGGATTTGGTAAAGATGAGCTTTGCAGAAGCTTTTTGCAAGGTTTACTAATGAGCATTCAGAAAGAAAAAACAGAATAAAGAGCCTTTGGTGTGTGCTGATAAATCTCATATGCCCTGTACACCAACACACTGGAGCAGAAACATCTCTGAGATAACACTAGAGAACCTCTAGGTACGTAACAGTACAATTTTAGGCAGCAGAATTAGCTACATTAAAATAACCCAGTTTAATGACCTGATTTTCAGCAATTAAATAGAACAGTGCCATATGGGGAATTATTCCACGTAGTTTTGGGTATCCTGTATGCCAGTAGATGAGTCAGGTTGGGCTTCCAGTAGGCACGGGAGAGGCAGGCACTCTCACAGCTCGAGTGCACAGCAGCATCCTGAGGAGATGTTCAAGATGAGGAGATGCAGATCGCTGCTTGCAATTGCAAGGAGATGCAATCGTTTCCTGGCCTTTGGTCCACCCTCCTTGGTGCACACTCCTGACTCCAAGCATTACCCCTAATTGAAACCCTATTGCTGCATAGGAAGTTACAATAATCACAGAAGCTTTAATTAGTTGAGTAAATGAGCAGCAAGCATCTGAACTTACCCAGCAGACTCTTCCCTCTACTTAGCTTTTGAATTCTATTCATTTCATTCTGGCAGGGAAGACCTGAAATATAAAGTATGGGAATCAGTTTCCAGATGGTGCAGGACAGACTCTCTAATGACTGGCTTCACTATTGACATGAAACGTAGATGCCTCTACACCTGGGAATGGAACAGGCCCATATGCTGATACTGTTCTGCAAAACGAATTTGTGCTATTAGCTCCACTAATTAAAAAAAAAAATGCAACAAGCTGTAGCTGAAAATACTGTTTTGGGGCTGCTTTCATTGTTAAGTGGGTTTCTCCTCTTTTTTTTCGCCGAAGTGATATAACGCCAGCTTGGTAATTTAGGATTTGCTAACAGGCTAATACCTTTGTTAATAAGCAAACAAGATCTTAAGCTTTGTATTAGTGATTTTAAAGTGTGTGTGTGTCAGCACTTTGTATTTCTTTGTTACAGCCATTGAGCCATTATTACAGTTCATCTGTGACCTTAAATATTGTTATGACCTTTTATACCAATGATAATTATAAAATATAAAAAATATAAATAAAATATAAAATAAAACAAACAAACAATATCTCCTACAGTCCTTAAGAGCCAAGCAATCAAAATTTAAACACAAGGAGACCCAAACAACTTTTCTTTGACCTCCTCAACCCCAGATACTATGTTTGTAACTAGAAGAAATAAACTGAACTGGACAGATGCTCTTGTCAAGCTAGATGCAACACTTTGGAAAATATGATCACTACAAAATGCCAATCTGAAATAGCTGAACTATCAAAATTTTGAAACATTAATGCTAAACTCGCAATAATTTTGAAGATGCAGTGCATGAGAGACCAGCAATCCTGATTGTTTTGGGAGCAAAGCTCCAGCTTTAGAGTTTTTGGAATAAAGCTCAGAGTTTATAACCAGTGTTACCAGTTTGGGCAAATATTGGAATTAGTTTTGCACACAAATAAGTTGAGTGATGCGTACAGGACGCCAGGATTTCAGAGGCCCTGTTAACAATAGACACCCCACGGGAGCACTGGGTGCATCTACATTGTTTTCATGCAGATGAAGGAGCTTAAGTTCCCTAGTGCATGTAGGGCATCCTCAGCACTTTGCCCATGGTAAGTGCATCCACCATGGTAGTTTGGCTGCTTCATGTCTTCTTGTTCAGCTGTCTCCTTAATATTTTAAAGAATTATTGTCATCCTTCTAGCAAGGATGGACGTGTCTGACTAGCATAAACACTAGTAACAAGCAACAGCAGGAATATGAAACCACTTAGCCTAAAATGCTGATTTTGCGTGCACATTGTTAAATGCAAATATTGAAAAATTACAGTGACCTCAGCAATTCTCACCCTCACATCAGAGATCTGCTTGCGAAGCAGAGCCACTCACCGGCGGGCTTCTGAAAGCAGTAGCACCACTCGTTGTTCGAGAGCTTCCCGTCTTTGAAGGAGTCGCAGGAGTTGAAGAGGGGCTTGACGCAGGGCTCATACTTATCCAGGTAAATGGCGCTGATCTCCGACGGATCCAGCAGCAGGTCGTAGTTCATGTCCAGTTTGTTGAACATCCAGCCTAAGGAATCCTTACAGATGGGCAGGATGCTGGTGTCAAACCCTGGAAGAAGATAGGCAAACACTCCCATGTGAGTCACTGCACACTCTGCATGAGCATCACCAGTACTTGAAGGATCCAAAAAAAAAAAAAAAAAGACCAACCTTTTTCTTGTCTGGATTCTGAATATTGACCTGACCTGCCCAGTGCAGCAGAAATCCCACGACAACTGCCTGAATAAAAGCTTAAAATCCCAACATGCCTACAGACTACTGCTCATGCTCTTTACAAACCGCGGGGTTGTGAGAGCTGAGATTCAGACCTGGTTATTGTAATTCCAAGTTATTGATGCTTAAAAGAAAGACACCTACTTTTTTCTTTATTTTTTTTCCCATCCTCAGTCCCATATCTGTTGACCTTATTTCAGAAAACTGAAATGGGATGAGAAAAGGCAACAGCCACTGTGTTTTCAAAACAGGCTGAAGCAAAATGCAATTTAAAGGCTTCTTTCTGGATAGGTCCCCAATCAAATTCTTCCCACAGTGAACAACCTGTGCCCAGGTCAGGCCTGAAAACACATGTCGGGGACCGAGGTGGGGATGCAGGGACTGGCTCTTTTGCTTGCTCCCTCTGTGGGGAGGTCTACACTGACCCTAACGCAATCACGAGGCAGCTCCTGCTCTCACACTTCACTGAAGCGTTGGTGACTCTTGGCTGCTGTGGGATTTTGTGATTCCTCCCCAGAGAGAGTCCCACTGTTTTTTTTTTCTCTCCCACAAACTAGGGCATTATAAATGCACACAGTTGCTGCCATTTGAAAGTCTGCTGCAAAGACGGTCCTAAATTAGCTATGATTTACGTGTCTGTGCCCCGGGCACCCTGCTTTATGGGAAGACCTCAAGCTTCACTTTGCTTGCTCTGAGCATCAAGTCTTTCCAGATGTTCTTCGTTCAAGGCATGTCAGAACCACTGCTGGATTTAGAATCACAGAATCACAGAATCTTTAAGGTTGGAAGGGACCTCTAGAGATCATCCAGTCCAACCTTCCTGCCCAAGCTGGCACACC
>JAVCKT010027607.1:0-10830 GCA_032273925.1 Rhynchotus rufescens | reverse complement strand
CTTTGGGGTAGCTGCCCTAATGGGGACAGCTGAGAGGACGGTCACAGGAGGGGTGACTTCCAACGGGCTCCTCGTGCTCGCTCTTGGGCCTCTTTTGCCAGATGGGAGGTTATGTTCAGACATGATCCAGGTGGACAGATGATTTGCACGATCCAGCTGATTTACAGCCAGAAACAATTAATTTGTATAAAGAACTGAGTCTTGCAGGTGGTCCTTGCTGCTGTGAGCTGGTCTTGCAGGTGGTCCTTGCTGCTGTGCACATCTGCGGGTGCCTCCGGATGAGAATTTTGTTTAGCCTGTCGTTTGGAGCAGCTTGACCTCTTTTTGGGCAGGGTGGCCTGTGCTGACCCCGCACCCCAGAGGGGTGCTCTGAAACCAAGATTTAGGCCTGGGGGTTCCCGCTGCTGCGGTGTATTTATAGCTGAAGCTTCGCCTGAGCATCTGTTCCTGTCATTTGCCGTGTTTTTATCGTCTGGTTCTGGTAGAAATGAGGGAAAGTGATGTGTGCTGCAGATCTGGCGTGGTTTGCAGGAGAAAAGGAAAATAATAATAATGAAAAAAACCCTTCAAATGTTCTTGAATCATGCAGACTGATGTCTTGTCAAAATGCAGTTGCGTCAACCTGTGCTCCCACGTGAAAGGCCAAGTCACGCTAAAACGGCACCTCTCCCACATTCTGCCCCGTCCAGCAGATATTCCCGCACATATTCCCTCCACAAATGCTGCAGGGGAACAACTGGAGCGCACAAGCGAGACTCCTGTATTTATAAAGAGCAAATGTTGCCAGGCCCTCACAGACCTCCTTGGGCTTGCAAAAATGGAGTTGTTTGTTTAGAGGCAACCACTCAGTGGCACTGCTGCTAGAACACGTGCATTGGGGCAAAGCTGAAACCCTAATAACTGCAGCAGGAGAGGCTGCTATTTCTCCTAGGTGCTTAAATCTCTATGCGAAATAATTGGATTGATCTTCTTTACTGGTTGTATTTATATGTGTATACCGTATGCATTCTTTTATACTCCCAATTTCCGTGTTTGTGTATGAAGTCTTCATTATATAGAGACCCCAAGTATAGAGGGATTTGTCCCAATATACAGCTATGTTTAATTCTAAAGGGAGTCATCTCCCACGTTTCCTAAAGCAAAGCCTGTCAGCAGCTGTTAAGCAAGTTGGCTGTAAAAAACAGCGACCACAATAAAGTGTCAATGCATGTTGTGGATTAAATGTTGTAACAGTTACTTGTTTATTTTCTTCTTATGGCCGCCACAAATAATGAACCCTAATTGTCTCATCAAGATTGAGCCTAAAGAGATGTTAGCCAGCCTAAGTCATTGCTGTACTTACCATAAAACTGATGCTGACTATTAAAGCAGCTTGGTTGTATAGACTTGATTTCAGTGAAGTGCTTCAGTAAATGCTTAGCCTTCAGTATGCGAAAGTATTTAGAAAGTTAAATGGGAATAAACGTGCCTGTAACTTCAAGCATATGCTCCAGCGCTCTGCTGAATCCTTGGTGTTCACCACCATCTATTCCATGGCAGAAAATAGCTACCCATGTTGTAAAGCTGCCACGTGGCTGAAGCTGCTGAGCGAGGTGCCAGCAGAGAAACAGGACAAGTAGGACAAGTGCAGCCCTTCTGACACTGCTCCGTGTTGTTGCCTGCCACAGAAGCACAAATATAGCTCAACAGCAGTAAACTTAATGTGACGGCACAAGCCTCCCCCATCTCTGTGTCATGAAGTTTGCCAAAAGCAGCCGTGTATTTTAAAAGGAGAATTGGGGAAGTGGTTTCTCTTTAATCAGATAAGCCAGTAGTTCAGAGTAATTTTCCCTAATTAGTTTAAGAGCACTTGCATTAGAAGGCTGCAAACAAGGCAGAAAAAATGAAGTTGGAGCGCTTGGAAGTCGTCCTGCCGGTACAAGGTCGAGTTACGGTTCTGTTTTGTTTTCTTGCAGGCTAAACATATTATTGGCTGGAATGAACCCCTTCTACTTCCACGCAGTGAATGTAATTTTACACTGTCTGGTGACTCTTGTGCTGATGTATACCTGTGACAAAGCCGTGTTCAAGGACTGCCGCCTCGCTTTTGTCACAGCGCTGCTCTTTGCTGTGCATCCCATTCACACCGAGGCTGTAAGTATGTGACAGAGAGGCTAAAAATATATGTATATACTTTAAAAAAACAAAACAAACTTGGAGACATACAGGATGTGGTACGTGTGATATTTGCTTGGAGAGTCAAAGCTGAAAGCATGCTGTATTTTAAATAATGGTCAGGCATCATTGAAAAAATAAGTGTATTAATACTTGCCATTTCTCTGCTCTGGTGCTAAATTCTAACTGACAGTCCCCATCAGTGATGCTAGGAGTGAATGGGCAGTTATTTGGATGACAAAAGTGCAGAGCCCCACTGCCTCTTGCAACTGCAGCGCTTGGTGGGGCAGCCGGCGCCTGCTGAGATGGTTTCACGCCGTGACTTTTTCCATGGTCCTCAGTTTAAGGGAGAAAAAGCAAAGGGAGCATTAGTTTGTATTGTGGACAAGATCGCTTAGATGTGATATGACCCATGGATTAATTTACATTACTCTCAATTAAAAGCTGGGAATATCAGCCTCCGAAGAAGCCATTAGTTTAATAGAAAAAACACTGGCAAGTTTACAGTGTAATAGCTCATATTGAACTCTTTTCTTTTTGTTATATCTATTTAGATTGTTTTTTATTATCTTTTCTATTCTTTATTCTTTTTATTAGAAGAAAACTTTCAAAGACATAGCCATTCCAAAGGTGCAGTCTGTTAGCAGCTTTGCGAGTTACTCTTTAGATAAAAAAGAGCCTTACTGTCTCTGAAAAGGACATGTGATGTCTAGCTGCCTGTACTTTAAAAAGAAATGCATTTTTTAGCCTAAGATGCTACTGCTATCATAGAGTCATGTTACAATCCTTTGTAAATTAGTGAGTGGAATGACTCCCCTGGCTGAGAACTTTTGAGGAGAGATTACCTTAATAACGAAAAGCCCTGAGCTTTACAGTTACTCCCTGCGCCGCCTCGTGTGAACTCATCAGCCAGGGTCCTTTGGATAATACAGCTTTATGGCATAAGGGAGGTTTCAGAAGAGGCACCCTTTGAATTTGTTTTTGTCTGGGTCAGAACTTAAAAAGGTTAAAGTAAATGCCAGAGTGCTGAGGATAGCTTAATTGTGTAATCCCCAAAGAAGCAAAATTTCAAAGGGCCTTTTCTTTGCTCTGTGTACAACTTCTGCGTCTTTATGGAATGAAATGCTGAAATATTTTGTAGTAAGAATGTTTATATTCTTGTTCAGTATTGCATTTCTTACATAAAAGAATTCATCAATTAGTAGCAAGACAAACTCTCCTAAAATAGATAGTTCAGGAAGAATTACAGGAAGAATAATTTATATAGCACTCTTTTACTTTCTGATGAGGACGTTTGTTCAAATATTAATTAGTAAGTCTTTCTTATGCACTAAATCTACTCCACAGACTTGTTCTTTCATAGTCTTTAACATATCTCAGTTCTGGGAGTTTAGATGTATCTCATTTGAGCCTTATTACGTAAAATTAAAACAGATTCCTTCCCAAACGGAATTGCTCTGTGAATTTTATTAGTATCTTAAAAATAGCATAAAGAATGACTTAATTGTTGGATTACTCATTTGTTTTATCAAGGGGGAAATGCAGCAGACAAAACAGCATATCCTACAGTAGACAAATAATGTTTCAATATGACGAGGGAAGATAACACTTAAAGATAAGAAAATAACCCTTGATACCAGTTGGAATGAATCATTGCAACAGATACTGAATATAGCTGCCTTTTTAATATCTGCTTTTACATCTGTGTGCTTCTTTTCCTCTTAGGTAACAGGTATTGTAGGCAGAGCGGATGTCCTGGCCTGTCTACTCTTTCTGTTGGCTTTTCTCTCCTATAATAGGTATGGATCTATGTTTGTTACATGACGAGATGCTCTGGTTTGATGAGAATAACCTGTCAGTTTTGGTTAATGTTGTCAGAGTTGCTTCTCCCAGCACTGCAGTGTGTTGATGTGCTCTGGTCCCCGCTTCCCCTCACGCACCAAATTAATATTGCTTGTAAATCTGAGCAAACAAGAGAAGAGAGCTCAGTGTTTGAGATGCCCTCGTCTGCTGGTGTTTTTTTAACTGGAGATGCACCAGACAGGGCTTTGTAGAGCTGGGCCTAAAATTACGAAGAAATGTTTCAACTAAAGGTAAATTGTACACGTGCAGTGAAGAACAGAAACACATCAGCTTTCAAAATACATCTTGTGACTATGGGACTCTGAAATATCACATCTCATCAGAACTGTGAGAACGGAGGGCTATCTCTAGTGAGGGTTATCACAGTGGTCCTTTTCAGTTCAAAACCACCGTTCTGTTCACTGATATACATCCTAAAAATGTAACCAAAAAGGTAGAAATTAAGAACTAGCTTTAATGTTGCACATGGTGTTTCAGCCCCTTTCATAGAGGTATTTCATTTAGGAATTACACAGTGTCATCACAGTGGAATGGAAAAATAATGCCCTTTATGCCCCACCTAGGGGGTTTGATATACATATGCCCCCCCATACATACATATATATTTATATATGTGTATGTATATCTCTAACACTGTTTATCATAAGTTTTCAAAGGAGGAAAATTGCTTGTCACCCCTTTAGGGGTTTGTTACTTCGTTTTTCTTTGTCTTTGATTCTTTCCTTTTCTTTCTTAGCTTCTTCCTTCTTATATGGTTTAGTGATGAGTTTTGTAATGATTTGGACACATTTAACCAAGAGAAGCATGAGTGGGATGAAGGGATTTTTACTTATATGGTGCATATTGTCACATAAATAAATCTAAGCACATGTGTTCTGTATGTCGGAAAGCAGTTGTTTTTCTGTCCCTTACATCTTCCTACTTATTCTGCTTTCTTCTTCTTTGCTTGTCATTTTTTTTCCTTCTCTGCTCAAATTCTTGTTGCATCTCAGTTAATTATGCCTAGTGCCTAAAACTTTTCTTTCGTTTCTCTGTAAACAGTAGATTATTCATGTCACTTGTTATTATAGGCTTAAGAAATTAAGGCGAAGTGCCTCAGTATTTGTGTGAATGCAGTAAATATGAAACTAATAGTTGAAGGGTTTATATCCCATCTGTTTTTCAGGAGCGTGGATCAGCTTTATGTTGGGGAACATTTCCCTCCCACTGCCTCCCCATTCTTCTTGCTGCTTAGTTTATTTCTTGGGACGTGTGCAATGCTGGTGAAAGAAACTGGAGTCACCGTGTTTGGCGTGTGCTTGGTTTATGACTTCTTTTCCCTCTCCTGCAATGGACTCAAACTGTAAGTCACTTGCTAAACTTGCTGCCGTTTTCAAGTGTTACCACCTGTAGGTAGAGAATATGTTGCTTTTTTTTATATAGCACAGTGGGATATAGACTTGCCCCGCTGAATTACCTGGCACATGTTTGACAAATTTGGAAGACCCCAAGATTTCATTCTATTGACCTTTTTGTTATATATCTATTCTATATATCTTTTTGTTACTTAATCCCCACCTGATACTTTTGCTGGGTAAGCAGTCCAGATTATTCAATGTATAGAGTTCATCTCTAAGGGCCTCTTTTCATTTATGGAAAGCTCTGATAAGTCTGACAATTTTTCCCTGTGAATTTTCACTGAAGGCATCAACATCTTAGAAATCCAGTGGGTTAAATTCTTCCATTAGCAGCTTCTACTTAATTATTCAGTCACAACAGCAATCATAGAAACATAATAGAAATGTAATAGTAAAATTGAGTTTGATCATTTCTGTCCTTATATAAAAGAAAAAAGGGAAAGTATCCAGTCAGTTTTGGAATAACTGGAATAATTAGCAACTATCAGCAGTCACCGGAGGAAAAATCAAATCCTTTCAAGCCTATATCACTTACCCACTTAGTTGAGTACTTAGGGAGTAATTAAGCCTGCTTTCTATGTGCCCTGTCTTCCCTCTGGATCCTAGCAGGGTTTGGACCAAAACTCAGGCCCCTGCCTCTAGCACCTTTTGCAGCAGCAGCAGCAATGGGAGACTGGCAGAGGATTCCTTCTGGTCTGGCTAGATAAATAATTCCTAGTTGTGCAAACGGTGGGCAAGCGGCCAGTGAGGAATTTTCCAGGGCCTCACGGCCAGGACACTTGTGGTGCTCATGCTTACAGAGTGTCAGGTTTACAGGTGTTCCAGGAGCCGTCTGAGTCAAGGTAACAGAAATGCTAATTAATCAGGGGAAAACCCGTGCATTCCTCTTTTCCACACCTCAGTCTCACCCTCTCCTTAGGGTCACATTCCAGCAGCCTCTTACAGGCTTTTCCTTGTTTGGTGACATCCAGTAGCCCAGCCATAGCAGTGTATTTAGCTTGCAGGAGTGAAACTCTGTGGTGCAGCTGTGCTCTGTTTAAATATGTATGTTAACTGTGTGTATCATGCACTTCGCTATTTGTCGTGGTGCTCAAGATTTTATGGTTCATTTTTAAGGGGCAACAGAAAACCTGCAGCCTTCTGTGTGCTGCTGAATCTCATCTCCGTCAGTTCCTCACTCCAGCCTGCCATTTTTCCAGAGTTGGTTGTGGATGTTTAAACAAGGCAGAAAACATTTCTTTAATTCTTTTTTTTTTTTTTTTTTTTTTTTTTGGTTGCAGAAAAAGCCAAGTTAATAATTAGAGTGGGTTCTTCCACACTGCTCGCCCCGTCACACAGGGCTTTGGAGAGCCCCTTTTGTACCAGTCTTCTGGTCTCCTACTCTAGTTAGAAACTGGTAAATTCTGCCTTTCCAGCACATGGAGGCTTTATGTTTTGGCCTAAATAAGCATGTGAAACAAAGATGAGATGCTAACCAGCCTTTCCTCGCTCTCCCCCGTCCTTTCTCCCCCGTGTGGTCAGGAGGAATGGCGGGATGCTGCAGAGGCCGGCCTGGCAGCCCGCGGCCGCGCCGTCGGCCTCGCCGCCGGTGCCCGTGTCCGGCCGCGAGAACGGGAAGCACCAGCGGGGCTTCGCCCACCGGAGCGCCTGGAACTCCTGCCCTGCCGCGGCGCCCGGCGAGCCGCGCTCCGGCGGCCTCTCCGTGCCCAGCAGAGCCGTGTGGGCCATTCGCAGGTAATACCAGCTAGCAGCCGTGCCCGTTTCCTTTCCTTCTTTTATTTGGCTCCCACTTGGCATCTTGCACGTTCAGGAACATTCAGTTTGTCCAGGTCTTCCTGGTGGTCCCTGCCCAGCTTGCCCGGGGCTAGGCAATGGGATGTCTTCTCGCCTGGCTTCCAGGGTTGGCTGGAGCTCATGGTGTTGGTCTTGAACTCTGAGGCTCCCTGAGAGACTGTGTGAAACTGGTATGTGAATTTAACCCAAGCAGGATATTTAATTTAACCTGCAGGATGTACAGGTAGGTGTAACAGCTACAGATATGTGGAAGTAAATAATTTTATACACACATTGCCTTTAAAAAAAAAAGAAAAATCCAAGGCAGCTTCTTGACAACAAGCAGTTACCAAAAGCCTCATGAATGCAGAACGAAAGTGTTCCAGCCGCAGTGCTGTGGTGGTAAAGTTTGCCTGTCACACTGAGACCTTTTAGAGGTCTCTCTGAAACCCAGCAAGGATTGCATCTCTGGAGGAATAATCCACCTCATTTGGGGTTTGTTTTCCTCAGCCATTCTCCATATAATGGAGTTCTTTCCTTTGAAAAGCAGAGTTCGCTGTCGATATCCAAGTGACGCCCTCACTGTCTCTTTCGAGTGTCTTCAAGTATTACACGTTATTCAGTTTCTGAAAAGCCACCTAACTCCAGTGAGCTGATGGGCTTCAGTTATTCCTCCTCCTAGACATGCCATACTGCAGGATGGCGATTTCTGCATGTCAAAGTGATGCTGTCTCAGTGAAAAATGGCAGCTTTTAGAATCAGCAGAAAGCTTTGCTGCTGGTCTTTGGTTTTAACTACAAAATAGTTATGATTGCCCCACACTACCTTTTGCTTAGGTGGAAGTTCCCTAAGTAAATCAGAGATTGCAGTTCTTTATCTACAGTTCATGGAACAGTTGGTACCTGAACAGGCCCCATATAGGGGCCTTCGAAAGTCTAAGATATTTTTCTTCCCTCATAATATTCCCTACTAAACAATTCAGTAATGTCTGTTTTCTTTGTTTTTTTCCTTTTAAATAATTTTATTGCTGTATCAATATTGATTGTATATAGAAATATTTCATTGTTATATGAAATCTATAAATTGTCAGATCATGGAATATGCCTTGTCTCTACAGAGCTAAATGGTTCAACATACTCAAGAGCTTCCAAGCCGCAGAATGATGGTCCTTTTATATTTTTTTTCATTAGTCTGATTTGAGTATGCTTGTTTTGTTTTTAATGAGGAGCAGAGTGGGTTTGCTGAGGTTGCTGCATCTGTGTGTGGGAACCCATGACAGAAAAGTGAAGAGGAGGTCAAGACTTTGTTCAGAGTGGCTGAGTGCCAGCTGCTGCAGCACTGACACTCTTTTGGCAGTTGGAAGAAGCTTCTAATTTTTTTTTTTAATTTACTGCTTTTCCTATATCTCCAAATGAATACAGCAATTAGATAAGCCTGAGTGACAGCAGTTCTTTCTGATATGCCAAGCCAGGATGAGCTGTCTAAATGAGTCTTTTAATATCTTGCCTCTAACTTTTAGTATCTGATCATTATTCCAGGAGTAATTCGAGCTCAGTCAGTGGAGCAGTGGCTGTTCCTGACCTTTGTTCTCTCCCTACTTCTTTGAGAGCTTTTTTTTTCCTCTGCTATTTGTAGTTGTTTCCTTTTATCATATCAGATATTATAATGGAGGGTGTCCATATAAGAAATGTCTTCTGGCTTGTGCCATCTTCTCATTCCTTATTTCATTTACCCCTCTCCCTTTTCTTCATCCTGCTACTTCTTTCCCTGTCTTTGCTTTATGATTGTCTCAGACTTCCCCTTTTGGGACCTTCCTTTGTTTTTTTCACACCAAGGAAAACCTCTCGTTTCCTAGCAGCTCGAGGAGAGGCTGCCAATGTTGTGTTACAATGACCATGCCCGTGGAACAGCCTCAGGGGGAACTTGTCCACGTGGCCAACTGGCATTTGCTTTGCTGCAGCTCCTTCTTCAGTGTTTTAAGGGGTTCCTGCACATTGCAGGTCAAGCTCTGCGTGTACGTAACTATGTCCTTTTTGAGAAGGAGCTCTCGTGGTGTAAGCTACTGGCTATTTCTTCTCACTTGATTCTGTGCAAAGTAAGTCCAGTTGCCTGTTGTGTAATGGCTCTTTGTGAGACATCCAAACTGCATTCAGCTTGATTCTCAGTGGTGGAGAGGGAAGACTGTTGTGGCACATTCATGTAGTGGTTATGCTTGAGAAGAAGACATGGGAAAGGGTTGATGTGTGCTGCTCTGTCACAAGTGTGTCCCAAGGTTGTGCTGGAATTTCCTCTAATAGTCATACGCACAGACTCACAGTAAAAGACTTCTTCTTTATGCTGCTTCTATACATTACAGGAGATGGCCCTGATTTTGATATTAGTGGTCTCATCAGGGCCATACACAGGAGTTTTGGCTTTGCAGGGTCTCATTCTGCATTGCCCTCCACTAATTCCTTCAAAGGATGGAGAAGGGAGCAGCAGGGCAGTGTAGCCACCCTGTAGTGACATGGCCTTGGTCAAGCTTGATGGCAAAGCAGATCAGGCCCACTGGGTTTATGGTCATTTCTCCCTCAAGTGCTCTAACACCGTAGATATTTGCATTTAGGATTTGCCAAATAATGACAAAATATCATTGAAATGCTATTAGTGTTTCTTACCCATTAACTTGCTGTGTTGCTGCTGTAGCTAAGCTGTCTTCTGGCTGTCATATTCATTAAGTAAGAATTATCTTGATGTGTTTATCATAAGCCTAATTAGAAACATCTCTGGGGGCTGTCCAAATGCATCTTTTAATACGACTGCATAAACCAAGCCATTTGAGAGAGGAGACTTTTAAAATGAGCTGTCTTATCACAAGATATTTATTCGTGCAGCTGATATGAGTAATGTTACTGCTCCCCAAAGTAATCTTATTTTTAAAAGAAACTTCTCTAGGACGCTCTTGGCAACCTTCTTTGCTGGTGTTTGCCTTGCTCCAAATTCTTGTTTCCTCTGAAGGCAATATAAGGCCCGATAACATCTTGTTTGGGTGTGACTATGTTCTTGAAATAGCAGCTGTAGAGAGCTTGAACAGTTTGACCCATGCCTGCTAGTCTAATGTTGAAGTTACTAGGCACTGTAAAAAATTGCTGCCACGAGTTTTACAATTTGAAGAGATCTGCTCAGTTATTAATCATGCTGAAGAATGCTTGCAGTTGTATGGGATAGCAGGATTATATGTACCATGGCTCTGTGGACTCTCAAAGTGACATCCATATCAAATGGTGGCCTGTGGGCCACTACCTAGTCATGACTGTGGTCTTTCTCTACCTTCCATTTGCTCAGTCCTTTCACAGGATGGATTAAAATAATTTAAGCACTTTCTGCACATAGTCTTGCTCTAGTTGGTATTGGCACATTATGTGACATAAATTAGGTAGCACATAAAACATTTGCTCTATTAAATCATGGTCCATCTCAAAAAAGTGAATCTTTGTTGTATCTGATAACAGATAGGAGGAAAAGGTAGAAATTGCTGTCAAATATACAAAACTAATTACTCAATTTCATCTTTTCCACAGCAAAAGGCGGGGAAAAGATTTTAAACATTTCAAAAACTCAGAAGTTGGAGAGCAGACTGGACAAAATCATGCAGCTTCAAGTA
>JAVCKT010027605.1:0-11139 GCA_032273925.1 Rhynchotus rufescens | reverse complement strand
AAAAAAAAAATAAAAAATAACTTAGGGGACTATGGAACCAGTTGATACAAATGGTGTGCTTGAGGGTCTAATTCATTTTCCCTAGCCAGATTTGCTGGGTGGGAATCATTATCACAGTGAAGAAAAGATTTAGTTTGATGTGAGAAAGGTAAAAGTAGAAGGGGGGAAATGGAGAAAACAGTAAACGCATAGTGAATCAACTCAATTTCCAAGCCAAATTGACTGTTTAAGAAGGAAAGAATGAAGCAGTGAAAGTACTGCCAAACCCAAGGATTTGAAAATGTTAGTCTGTAAATGGTTCAGTCTCAAAAAGAAAATAAACAATGGGATTCTTCTTATTAGCCTTTCTGTTCTTGAGCTGTGACCATTTTATGCATTTAAGATCGCTTCCAGCCTATGAGACTTTAAGAGTCCAAGCTAAGAAGTTATGAAACTATATCTGTTCAAGAGCTGAGGCTGGAAGAAATGTCACAGCCAAGGATAAAATCTCAAGAGTTGTGATTATATGTGATTTAGTCAGAGCCAGGTAGAAGCCTGTGCAATAGTAATAATGTATGTTATATGTGAATGTATGCTGTCAAAAAAAAAAACAATTCTGTTGTTCTCAGATTTTGCAACTCTAGTGATGGAATTATCTTACATTACTATCACTCACTTCTGTGTGGTGGTTCATGGCTCCTTGCTCACAAATACAAGGCAAAAGTTGCACTTATACCTCAGGGAGAAGGGAAGAAATCCTGGTCTTACTTTTAGGGAAATGTTACTAACCAACATGAAACAATGTCTTCATAGGGGAAGATAAAGGAAGGCTTTATAATTCTGTCATCATGCGTTTGCTCTTTTGGGAATGAGATGCAATAACTTCAGAGGTGGCATCCAGCAGAATGACTTGAAAGTGAAGACTGAGACCGCATGTGCGAGAAGCTAAAAGCTAAATAGCTTGCTTAAGCTCTCTGGATTTTTTGCAACAGAGCCTTGTTGGGCCTCTGTATGCAGTGTATGGAGAGCCAGATCCTGAGGTGCCTATTCATTTTACTTTAGGTCAAACTCTGAGCAAGAACCTCATAACGTGACTCGAATGGCAGCTTCTTTTCATATGAGATGAAGAAGAAACATGTTTTTTTCTCTTTTCATGATATTCCCCCCCACCATCTTTGACTCTTCTGATAGACTCTAGTCCCTTTCCTTCTCCTGCTTGCCAGTGGAATGATGCTCCCACAACCAGGCAGTCTCCTAAGTCAACAGTGAGTGCTCGGTGATGAGTTTGAGCATTCATTCATTAATGCTGATTAGAGAAAGCTCTCTTACCTTTTCCTTTAAATTTCGTCATGAGTGCCCTCTGATATATTGGAACAGGTGGCCTTTTGTTTGGAAGGTCATCTGCAGGATGGGCCTTTCTGTAGCAGCTAGCCAAAGGATGCGGTGCCTCCCTGCCAGGCCTCAGTCCTCCAGAAGAGATGTTCCTGCTAAATTCCAAGCTGACTAAAGAGCACTGATGTTTGATCCACAGAAGAACAGTGGTTGGGTTTGCCTTGTTTTAAAAAGGGCGGAAGAGCTGCTTTTATGCTTTCAGTTTTGTTGTTGGTGGTTTGTTTTTATATTTTTTTAATAGAAAAGAAGTCCTAGAGACTTTTTTTAAAGGAAATTGCTGTGACAGCTGTTGCTTGGATCAGCAGAGGGCATGGTCAGGGTCAGCCTACAATTACTGGCAGCTAGTGAGGAAATACGTTTTACTAAATCTAGTCCTGATATAGTGACAGTGATTGTAAATTATGGATGAGGCAGCGAGGAGTCTCAAATGCTGGCAAGGCAGCTCACCAGGGTGAGTTAAGCTCACACCTTGTGTCGCAGTTGTGGCAATCAAGGAATGAATCTACCCAGTCACGAGAGGCTACTTTGCAAAGTTCTCATGCCAATAGGTCACTCTTCATCCTGCCAACACACCTAAGGTTTGCTTGTTTTTTCTTAGCAGAATGTGTTTGAGTTAAGTATACAATGGAGCTTTACAAGTAATTTTTTGATTTTGGAGGGAATGTTTTCTCCCTTCTGTCATACTGTGAGTGCCAGGGTAATAAACCTCAGCAATGAATTCTTGCTCACATGGAGCCAAGGAAACCAAATTCTAGAATTTCTGCCTTTTATTGTTCACCTCGATTTAATTTGAGCACTTTTCTACTGTCAATCTAAGATTCACTGCACACATCCCTAATTTAAACCAGCTCTCTGTGTGTTGAAGCTCAAGTCGGTAATCCAGTTGTCATCTGTGCACACAGACTTGAAAAATTATGCCTTGGGAAAAATGAATAAATGATTGGAGTTAAGTTCTTTTGGTAGCTAAGCAATAAGCATAGCAACTGAGATGGTATTACTGTGGCAGGGGTAGGATGCTGAAAGCTAAGTTGCTGTGTAAAGGAGTGATAATTTATTTGCTGTAGCGCACTAGTGTCATTAACCTTTCTTGAAATGTGCAAATGATATGCAAGCTTTCACATCAAGAGCATGGATTATTCACGAGAGACAATGTCACAGTCGTGGGGATGCACACACTTCCTTTCTCCCTTCTTCTGTCTCAGTATTTATGGACTGAGGCAAAACAGTCAACATCCAGCAACTTGTTGTCTTTATACCCATAATCATTGTAAGACTTTTGCTTGAACATAAGTCATCACTGTTCACTCGTATCACCTCATGGTGAATAGGTCTCTTATTGTGGTGCAGGCCTGAGGCAATCCTTGCAGGTTTTTTTTCAGTAGCTCGAGCTTGTGGCCATGCATTAAAAGTGGGGACAAATCTCCTAAATGATGTACTTTTTACATAATTTTCTTGTAGTCTCCCATAAAGCCATTGGGGTTCCTTTTCTCCATGTTTGCAGTTCCTTTTCTGTCTGTTGACAGTTAGACAGCATGGACATTCACTAAGAAGGTATTTCATGTAATGTGGCAGTAGGACTTGATATGTATTTATGTCTTATGTCATTTTGGACAGTATAATTCATTCATTTTACAGTTTCCTTGTTTTCTGAAAAGCTGCAGTGGGATAGTTAATGTATCTGATGAGGGCAGGATTGGAAGAGAAGTCAGTAACATGACTGCCCTTGTGTCAGAGAGCTATCGTTTCTCATTCAGCCCAGTAGCTCTGTAAGAAAGAAGCGCCCTGAAGACTACTGGGTATTTCTGTTCTTTGTCACGTGAGAACAGGCAGTATCAAGAGAAGAAAATCAGGGAACCAGGAAAACTTTCTTTTAAGTTGGACTCTGGCGGGAGAAGTGGGAACACGGACATGGGTTTCCCATGTCCTAGTGAGCACTAGATCCATTAAGAAATCATGTTCAGAGGAAATATTATGGGGAGAGACCAGAGGAATTGTGTATTTGTAGATATACTTTATCTGTAGATATAGGTATACTGTAATTATAATTTAGCAGAGCTCCATGCTTCTGGATAATTGGATTGGATAAGTGGCAAGGATGCCAGGGAGTGCGAGTGTATGCTAGAAGTGAAGCAATGAAATTCAGAGGGGTAAGAGTTGATCCAGCCTGAGGTGCATCGGGCTGTTCTGAGCGCGGAGCAACTTCTCAGGGTGTGTAAGCCTGCATTGCTGGGAAGGCTGAGAACTGGGCTGGAGCAAATGCAAGGAGAGGGGCTTGTGACGTGAGCTGTAGTGGCTGCGTGAGCAGGAATCCGTTCAGCTCATTCATGTAGAACAGAGAATAAAGAAGAGCTTTGTGGGTAGGCAGGTCAACTGCTTAGTGGGTGGGCAGGTAAACTGCTTAGCTCAAACAATTAAAATCATGAGTTTAAATATTAAATGTTAAAAGCATTTTATTTTCATAAGTTTCCCAGTCCCCAAATTGCCTTTGTAATAAAATTTGCCTCTGAGTTTAAGCTGGGGTACAGTAGTTTGGCAAATTTTACCTACAACTATGCCAACAACTCTTCCATAATGCAGGTGCATTGCAAGACTTTTCCTAATTTTTACCTCTAAAATATTTTTAATTTTTGTCAAAATCTGTTTTAATAATGTTTTGCCAGCACTGCTACCTAGAAAGGTTGTGATGCCCTTTAGAAATGACAAAACATGACAGCACAATATATGTAAATATTCTTATATTGGTAGCTCCCCGGGTTCTGCCCTGCAGTATTTTCTTTCATAAAAACAAACTCCTTTGGATTCATTATTGTTTATATTTATGTACCTGATCTGATCCACAGATGGGGATTTCACTGCCTTTACTGTGCAAATAGAGAACAGAAAGATCATTGCTCCAAAGAGGTTGTAATTAAGTCAAACTAAATAGAGGAGAGAGCATAAGAAAACAGTGGGATAACCTTGGCAGGACACCAAGCAGTATTTTCGCAGTGACAACCTAACTGTTGTCAAAGCTTTGCTTTAGGGCACCCAGGGAAAGAGGTCTAAAGGGAATGGTGGAGAATAAGATAATATTGCAGACACGCTGCTGCTATCTTTAGGATCTCCTCATGCCCCAAGGGAAGCACGGGACAAAGCCCGGGAATGTAGCCACTAGGCTTGCAAGCTTGCCTCACGTTGAAGCCAGAAATAAGTCTCTTGAATGAGGACTAGGGTGGAGGAAGGAGCAGAACTAGGAAACCTTGCGAATTTAAATGGGGAAATCAAGTTTGCACAATGGATAATTTTGGAAGGAGGGTAGATGGGAAAACCTCTGTCATTCAGGCAGACTAAATGTAATGAAATAATGACTTTGGATCTTCTCAGCAGCTGTAGGTGCAAGCAGCCTTCTGTGTCACGTTCGTTCTTCTGTATTTGCCACAGTTGGGGAAATCCAAATTTAATGCGACTTCGTGAGAAGGAGACAATGCTCAGGAATGCTGCCTCACCCTGTTACCTGCAGAATGCTCCTTGGCTTTCAAAATTCAAACATGTGGCAATAACATGGTTTCCTGCTTACAGGCATGTAGCAGTTTTTGTTTTTCTTTCTCTAAGATGCTCAGAAACCATTTAGTCTGCCATGTAAGGTTATTGCTGACTTGAAAAACCATAATCATTGTAATACTCATCACTGAAACATCAGCATTGGATTGAAAAGCCAATCCATACTGATATTTTTCTTGCTTATATTTGTAGGATTTGTGTCTTTTGTGTAGGAACTACCAAAACAAGTTCAGGAGTCCTAAAAAAAACCAAAAAAAAGAAAATAAAAATAGTCCTCACTGGTTGTCTTGTATTTCCTAGTAATGATCAGAGGGCAGAAGAGTACTGATTTTGTGCTCAGAATGATAACTTGGGTGCATAAAACACAGACCTGTGCGTGTACTTTATATGTCTTCCGAAAGCGTTATGGCTGGAATGATGGAAAACCTTGGACAAACTGAGAAGCGGGTGTTTAGGTTCTTGACGAGAACTACTGTGGGTAAGAAGCGAAACATGAACATGCCTGTTGGTGGATGTTCCTTAAAGTGTGCCCGTGGAGCTGGGGGGCATTGTCCCAGCAGATAACCTGCTGTAAACGTGGGTATGCAAAAAAACAAACAAACAAAAACTTTAATGTCCTGATGTCCTGCACCGTTTGTCAGTTCATTATGTAAAAAGGTAATAATTTGCTTTAAGATTTGTTTTGGAGAGGGAAAAAATCAGGCGACATCCTAGGGTTTGTACTGAAGTCTGCGCTTTCAGCCTACCCCTAGGTCGCTTGCCTTTGATTAGCTCCCTTGGTTTTGGCTGGAGATGGTGAGGTGGAGCTGCCTTTTCTCTCCCATCTACTGCACCGAAAGAGGGATTCTGGGAGGGAGCAGCAGTCCTCCTCGCAGATGATGAAGGCCCGCTTGCTAAGGGTGGTTCTGTTGCACAAAGGAAAAGGCTTTTCAGTTTGCACGCTTTAGGTACTGCTGGCAGCAGAAGCTGGAAGTCCATGCTGTTGAAGGGAGGTGAATGAAGAGAAGGAAAAGATCTGGGCTGTGGCCAACTAACAGGGTCCCAAGGTATCTTCAGGCATCAGGTTTTTCTCCCGTTCCCTTCAGTTTTGTCCCGCTTGCCTCTGGGGCAGTGGACAGGGCTTCTGCCAGAAAATACCAGCGGGCGCAGAGCCTCGGACAGCGTTATTTCCTTGGCCACTAAGCTGCTCAGAGCAAGAGCAATTGCTCGTTGGTCTGGGCGCAGGCCAGCCTCAAATGAGAAAAGCAGTTGCTGCTGCTTTCTCCCATCTAAGTCCTAGCAATCAGGAAGGCTCAAGAGTTTCCTCCCTCTCCTCTTCGGTTTGTGATCTGCCAAGCCCCGAGATGCACTTTTCAACACATCTTAGAGTGGTTGTAGTTAAATCAAAGGCAGTGACATCAGATAGTGGATGGATAGGGTAAGAAGAGCCACTGCACACAGTGATGGTGCATTTCCATTTTAGCAGCAGT
Source organism: Rhynchotus rufescens (assembly GCA_032273925.1). Classification (NCBI taxonomy): domain Eukaryota; kingdom Metazoa; phylum Chordata; class Aves; order Tinamiformes; family Tinamidae; genus Rhynchotus; species Rhynchotus rufescens. The sequence continues at coordinate 4,759 of JAVCKT010027605.1, read as the reverse complement.
TCCTTTGCAATTGTAGCTTGTAGCATTATGCACTGCTGACTGTTCATATATGCATCTTTGTTGCCTTGCCATAATGGCATATGTGCATGTATGTAATATATATTAATTTTAAATCTATGTTATTCAATATACAGGAAAAAATACTTTTGAGAGATTAGGGAAGCAAAAGTTCCAAATTCAAATTATAACCCTAGTACTAATTTCTGGAGAGATTGTTAGTGTCCCTTAGTGCTTTTCCCTTTCTCTACTCTGAGAATGCCTTTCTCCTCTGGCCTGGTTAGACTGTTAGTCTCTCTCCAGAGAACTGTTTCTTATTGTACATTTGTAGAATATGCATTTTAGTTGGGATTAATCTGTCCTATTGCTCCTCTTGAGTTGTTGTTTCCAGGTAGTTTGGTTGTTTTTCCCATTTCAGTCCTCATAAAAGTACTTTTTTTTTTTTTTTTTAAATATTTTAACTTCAAAAAGCGTATATCATTTTGGTTATTGTATATTAAAAAATTTTAAATATGCTTTTCTTCAGTATCTCATTTCCTTGACAACAGAAACAGTCATTTGTTTCAAAAGACAGGTGTGTATTACAATTTTCAGAGCAGTAGCACAATACTGTAAATTGATTAAAGAGGACCTATCCATTACTTTGTATCTGTCAGGGCTTTCAGACCTTCTGATTTTCAAGAAAGGTAGCAAGAGCCACCTACTTATGCATATATTTTATTTGCTTATCTTTAGTTTATGACATTTTATGGCGCTTTAAAATGTGTTAAATTGAACTGAGTGGACTTTCTTCTAGGAATATGTTGTAATTTTTGGTTTTGGTATTTTGAGGTATGCTTGTGAGTTTATATGATTATATTCTAACATTGGTTAGAATATATATTTCATTTACTACTAACACTGAAATGAATATAAATAAACCTGTCTGGTGTGTCACAGTATGTCAATAGTTTGCTTTAAAAAATTATGGAATTCCTCTTTGGATGGATGATGATAAATCTACTTGCTCATTTTCAGATAAAAACAGTTTGCATTGATTTAACTGCAGCAGGGTATACTGCAGTTCAGATGCTAGATGAAAAAGCAACAGCGGATTTTGGTGCTTCGATTAGAATGAGCCCATTTTGTGTTGTATGGGCTGGGTTGAAAGCCAAGGAGGGCTGGCTCGGGCAGCCACGGTTGTGATGCAGCGAGCGGCAGCGCTGGCGCAGGGATGTCCCGCCTGGCCCCGCAGAGCGGAGCCCAAGGGAGCCGCTTCGCTGCGTGGGCCAGGCCTCCGTGCTCGGGGTGTTCTGGTGTGGCACCATCACTGCTCTAGGGCTCAGGATTGTCTCTCGGGGCCTAGAAACTCATCCTGGAAACTTTGCCTTTGCAAGCCGGCTGCCTGCACCCGGAGTCTCTTGGTTGCTGGTGGCTTTCCTCCTCTTCTGCCTTCCCTCCTTACTGCGGTACGATGCTCTCCGTGCTTTCCCACACTCCAAGACCTTGCATTCTTCCTCATTCTGTTGCACAGTCTCTTTTTCAGTAGGGTCCATCTGAGAAGGGTGTTTCTGCTGTGAGAGATGTGAATCTTATTGCCATCCTGTGATGCAGCTGGGCTCTGCTGTCCAGGATACCATGATCCTGACTTGACGTGAGCCCTTCTCTAGAGACTACTTTGGAAGTTAGGTTGAGATAATGTCTCTTGATCTCTCTCCACTGTTCATATGTTAAGAATATAGGCATTTCACCTTAAGGTAAAGTTCCACAAAGCATGAAGGTTACGGATTGACATAAATGGGTGATGATATGCATCAATCTAATAGGACAGTTAAAAAGTGATTAAGCTGCCCTCCTTATGGTTTGATCTTTATTACACTGAACAGGAGGAGGAGGGTCCTTTGTCCACTGGTGACTGCAGTAGGATAAGGTGACTTCTTTCTTTCGCAGTATAAAACAGCTCTCTATCACTGGGGAGCTTAAGGATAACTGAGAAGCTTAAAAAAAATCTACATTCTTGAGAGACATCTAAGCAAGGCGAGCAGTGCACAATTTTGTGCAAGTGTTGATATGACTGCCTACTGAGCAGAACTGTAGAGGGTACAGGCAAAGGAACAGTGATGGGCATCTTTCTAGAACAAGGGAGAGCAGGAGAGAGACTAATGTGTGCAACGCTTGTGCTAGGGTTTTGTTTGGTTTTGAGAGTTGCTTGAGCTTTTTTGGTTTGATTTGGGGGGTTTTGTGCTTTTTTGTTTGTTTTTGTTTGTTGGAGAGTGGAATTGCTAATGCTTCAGTAGTCAGTTGGCTTTATACTAAGTTGGTGAATGCCCCCTTTGACCAGGAGAGCATAATAACATCACCCATCAAAGCAGTGAGTTATCATTGCATGCCAGGACATTGAAATGCTTTGGCTTTTTTCCTTTGTGAGATAACAAGATAACAAGAGGTGGAATACATAATCTGCTGCCCTCTTTCATTAAGCAATTTTCTTTTCAAACAATTATACTTAGGAGAACACGCAGAACATCCATTTTCTCATTTATTTTTATTCTTGGCTTCTGCTACAGAATATATTTTGATCTGACTGAATTATTTATGCTTGTGTGAATAGAGAATTGCACAGTATTTATGCAGAAAGTATGATAACGTGATATTGTTACAATTTGCTTTTGTTATTTTGTTTGCCTTCTTGTGACTTTCACATGAGCAACATATTTCTTGCTAAAAAGGATATTTGTAGATGTCACTTTAAATATTATTTTCCATGGGTTTATTTTTCCTAGAAAACAGATGTCTGTAATTATCTTTTTTGACCTTCGAGACTTATCAAAGTCAAACAGGTAATCATCCAATCAGACGGGCTATCATTATCAGAAGAAAAGTAATTATAATCTGAATATGTTTGAGCATGATTATTACAAGACTTAAACAGTTACTCTTCTGATTGGGACAGAACTAAAGATATTAACACTTCATAATTCACATGATATAATTTCGTTTATTCTTGCAATTTTGGAATGCGAAGGGCTACATTTACTAAACAGTGTAGTTCTTTGAATTTGAATTAATTATGTAATACCCTTTCTAAAACTAAAAAAGAGTTCTCCCTGTCTTGATAATGAACTTAGGGAAAATGATATTTAGGAACAGAAAATGATGACTAAAGCACTGTGTTAGAGAAGCCTCAGAATGTGAGGCTGATGAGGACTGCACTGTGTAATCTCTTGTGAAAATGCACTTAGAATAAGTGTTTTTTACTCTGGGTCGAAGAGAGACCCAGAAAGAATTTGAGAAGGCGCCGCATCCCCTCAGCTCCGAGCGCCTGGAAGGTCCGCTCCGTGGCTCTTGTCTCCGGCCCTGCGGCCAGCGCGTCTCCTCCGGAGTGTGGGGCCTGGCGCCTGCAGGAGCTGCGGAGCGCCCGGCGCCTGCGGGAACGTGGAAATGCTCCCGTCTGATCCGGGACAATTTGGGAAAATTTCAAGTAGGAAAAACTATAGCGCTTGTTCTTTAAAAAGGAAAATTGTGGAAGTGCACAAAATGGAATGAAGCAGCAAGATAAAATGTTTAGCTGGAGGATGGAGAGAAGAAAGAATTCTTAAACATAATTACCCGAGGAGGATGTTTTGATTGCTGGAAGGGGAGGGTGGAAGGTGGGATACTAATCTGACAGATGAATTTTACAGCTTAGATGCTTACACTAGTTTCAGAGTGAGAAAAAAATTATTTTAAGAGCAAAATCTTCCGAAGATTGCCTTTGCTGAAGCTTGTGAATGTCTGAACAAGAAGAGAGTCATGTTTGATTGCTGGATATTCCTGTCCTGCGATAAATGCTAGCAGTGACAGCTGGCTTTATGAAGTGCAGGCTGCCACAGCTAGGAGCAGCTGATGCAGGAAAAATCACCGTGTGAGGACAGTCCTGACCGCTCAGTGTGTTGCAGCACCAGGCCGAGCTCCAGTGAGGTGGAACAGAGCGGTCTGAGAGCTTCTGCCTCGAAATCGGGATGTCTTCCCCCAACAGAGCAAAGATGGATGTTGTGCTCCACTAGTCCTGCAAGAATGAGGAGCATGGAGTAGGACCTGGTTAATTAAACAGGTGCTTAAAGGGCAGAGTCTTTCCACCTTGAGGAAACCTATCAGGATAACCCAACTGCAGTGTTAGCTATTGCTTGGGGCTTGCACAAGCTTGGAAAAAAATTGTCAGCATTAGAATTTCTGTGGACCATAGCAAAGCTGATCATCTGAAAGGATAAGGAAATCGATTCTTTCATGGCAGGATATGGCCTGTGGCATTAGTAATGTTTCTTGGCCTGCAGAAAAATGCTTTGGCCAAGCTTCAGAGGCTTCCAGAGACTTGTTAGGAGGTCTCTGCACATACCACCCTTTGAACAGGAGTCAGTACTCATGGATGATTTAAGATAACATGCAGGCTAATAACATGAAATTAAAGCAAAAGAAATGGCAGCTGTGTTGTAAAGAGAGGCTACCTTGAGCATAATCAGTGAGAAGTGGAGGAGGAAAAAGCAAAAAGAAATTGAAATTCTGTAACACTAATTCCTCCAAAACTCAGATCTGCAGATTTTTAAGGGCTCCCTTTCCATTGCATAAGTTTTATTTGTAAGCTTACGTGTCTTTCAGAGCTATTCTTTAGCCTGAAAGAAAAAGGAAACCATTCAGAGTCAACAGCATTATATTATATTTTTCAGAATTAAGACCTGGTGGCTCTTTCAGCTGACACATATTTTAGGACCCTTTTGATACTGGGTTCAACTTTTAGAGCTTTATC
>JAVCKT010027604.1:0-14832 GCA_032273925.1 Rhynchotus rufescens | reverse complement strand
GATCCCGAGAGTGTCGTTCTGAGCACCGACGGGGGCCGCTACGACGTGTTCCTGTACGACAGGACAAGGAAGGCTGTTTACTGGGAGGAAGAGCCCTCTGAAGTGAGACGATGTATGTGGTTCTATAAGGGCGACAAGGACAGCCGCTTTATTCCTTACACTGAGGATTTTAGTGATAAGCTAGAGGTTAGTGTTGCTTTTACATAAACACCATAAACAAATTGATAGTTTTCTGTCCTAAAATACTTTGTTTCATTGAGGTCCTTTTCAGAATGCGCCTCCTGGAAAGTAAGGAAGGAAATACTGGAAAGGAGTGGCTAGAGGCCACGTGGCTTGCATGTAGGTCCTGTGGGGCTGGACCTACGTTGAGTTTTAGGTCACTCTTGACACTTTTATTTAAATAAAATCATGTCATTCATCACCACCACTTTCTTTTTCGCCTTGTGCATTGCCTGTAGTGGTATGGGAAGGAATACTGATTTTGTGCTTGTTTACTGTTTCAGACAGAATATAAAAGGGCTGTAACTACAAATCAATGGCATCGACGACTTGAATTCCCAAACGGGGAGATGTTTGTTATGCACAATCCCAAGGTAATAGTTCTTGGTGGTTGATTTGCACAGAATGGAATGGAAGTGAATGATCAGATGGATGGAAGCATAAATTAAATGAAGGACTAGCCTTGCTTGGAATTTACTTATTGATTGTTTTAGATATGTCTGCCTGTCTGCATTAAAAGAGATGATAAAGCTCCTAAGAATGATGGAGGGGGGAAAAAGAATTCAAGAGATGAGATAAAGGTTATACATAGAGCTCCCGTTTGCTTCAATGTGCTGTAGTGTGATTTAAAACGCACACTTTCTAACACATAAGACAGTCAAAATATTTACTAAGCATCACTGGCAGGAAATGTGAGGCAATTTGAATTAGCTTAACCTTAGATGGTCTGCACTCAAATGAAAGGTAATTTAGACTAAGAGCTTTCATGTGGAGAAGAGCATTAATCTTAACTGCAAGGTAATTTGATTGTATATCTGAGCCACGAGAAGTCTTCCACTGTAACTATTCTTAGAACTTGAGAAAGTGGAATCACTTTTAAAGTTTTTATTTACTATAAATGTTCTCTTGGCAGCCCCTTGTTGTTCAAAGATGGACTTCAGCCTTACTGACTAGTGCTGTTAACTGTTGCTTTGAGAGATGTAATAATTATATTAAAAAGCAAAATCAAAAGAACAACCTCCCTGTCCCCCCTGAAGTGCCACTGTCTCTCCTTCTTTAACCAGTCATGGGTTAAGAAGTTTCATCTAGTAAAAACTTACAGAGAAAACAATTTAAACAATTTAACATTTAAACTGTTACAAATACAACTTCAGACTATGAGTCAATACAAGTAAATCTTACTAAGCAGCCATGCTCCCTTCCTCTCACTTTCTGGAGTTTGTGGGCTACTTCAGATGTTCCTCACAAAGTTGCAGCCTGTGAGGGAAGAGTGGGATCGGCGGTCCAAAAAAAGAGGAGCTTAAATAAGACTTATCCAGAGAGTCAAAATTGTTAGTCAGAATTGCACAGCACAGACCAGCTTCTGCAGCTTGTGTTTTATTGTATCATAGAAGTGAGAGTTATCTGTGTTATTTCTAAGTCTGGCTTAAGTGAAGGTGCCATAGGAGATAGATCTACAGTTTTCTAAGACTTTTATTTGTTTATTGCACATATGCTTACTGAAGAAAACACTTGCACTCAGATGTAAGGTAAAGCAACGAAGCAAAAGATGTGTTGAACAATGCAGTGTTTTCACACTAGCTCATGTTTTCTGCTGTGTTTACAGTTTGTCCGTGGCTTTTTATTCAGGTCATTGTTCAGTTCCAGCCTTCCGTCTCACAAGATGAATGGGGCACCAGTCAAGATGGGCAGGCAAGACCCAGGATGGTGAAACGTGGAATTGATGACCACGATGAAATTCCTGATGGTACGTGGGCAGTGCCTGCGAGTCTGCAGTCTGAACAGTCCTATACAAAAAGGGGGCAGCAGTGGCTGGGGCCACTGATTTTTCTTTCAGTTATGGCTGTTTAATTCAGAGAAATCTTTTAGGCTAAGCTGTGTCCTGAACTATGTTATGTAAAAGACTTTTTGAAGCAATATTTATATTACTGCTTCATTATTTCTCACAGTAGTGTCTGACACTAATCTGTAGCATTGAAATATCTATTAGTACTCATTTTTTTTTCTTTCCTTTTTTAATAGGAGAAATGCCCCAAATTGACCATTTAGTATTTATGGTTCATGGCCTAGGTCCGGTGTGTGACTTGAGGTTTAGAAGCATTGTTGAATGTGGTAAGTTTTTGCTGGCTTCATGGATTGTTTAGAAGTGGATTTCTCAATATTGAGGGAAGCTTTTTGTAAATAATATGAAGAACTATTTTGTGTTAAGCAATTCAGTTTCTGTAGCATATTTCCTTCCTATTCTTACCAAGCTCCCCCTCCTATTTTTTCCCCCAAAACTGAATCTGTTCTGTCAGATTCATAGCTTTACCTGTTGTTATTCATTCTTTATCTTCAGTTTTGCAGAGAGATTCATATTTTTTGGTAATACACTCCAATTGAGTGAATTAAACATTAAATAGGTTTCTAACTGAAGACCTTAGACGACCATGTCTATTCATGAAATAAAATTGCTTGTTTTGAGATAAAGAGCATTTTACTAGGAAGTCCACGTTTTTTCCCCCATTCATTTTCTTTTAGCTAAATTAGTAATGCATACCAAGATTTTCCACTTTGAATTCTCTTTTGTAATTTGAATGAATATTTGTTATTGAACATCTTATTTGAATACTATTTTGGTCAAATTTTAATTACTTTCATTACTCTCATTTTTTTTTCATACAGTTGATGACTTTAGGACTGTTTCTCTGAAGTTGCTGCAAACTCACTTTAAGAAAGCTTTAGAGGACCAAAAAGTGAGCAGGGTGGAATTCCTGCCTGTTCACTGGCATAGTTCTCTGCACGGTGATGCCACAGGTGTAGACAGGTGAGTCAAGGCTACATCTTGCTTTTCGGAAATGAATAAAAGAGAAATAAATGCATATACTTCAGGCTAGATTAATGTATGAGTGGATTACAAAAAAAGAATAGTATTTTTTGTGCATGTTTTGATGTTGTGGAGTATGGAGAAAGTAAGGTATGTGGTATGATTTGTTTAGTTTTTTTTTTTTTTCTTGGAATCAAGTAGCAGGATATATGTGTATAGATATATATGCAAGCACACATACACATGTGAACATAAACTTTTTCTAGTACTACTTTTGCATGAAAGTAGCTGATGCAATTGCTCAGAAGGTATTACTGTTTTTTTTTTTTTTTTAAACAAAGCTATATATCTTTAGCTGAAAGATCTGTAACATCTAAAAATATATATTCCTACCACCCTTTGTGTCGATATCCTTCCTGCTGTTTGTCATTGCTGCCTGTTTTCCCTTTCTCAGGGCTGGGCAAGTACTAGTTGCAAGGTGACAACGTGCACTGCATGTGGCTGAGGCTGATGTGAACTCTGACGCCTGAGACTTTCTAGGCCCTTCTAGCTTGGTTAGACCATCCTACTTTTCTAGAGTCTTTCAGATTTTTATTCTCATTTGACACCTGTGTTATTGTGAGGAAGGATCCTTATTCTCTTAATCAAACCATATATTTTAATGTGTGTTGAGAGCACACACGCAGCATTTAGGGCATATTAATTTTTGAAGCAGCAGGAGTGGAACTGCCAAGTACTTTACCCATGTTTCTTTAAAATCATTCCTGCTTCCAATGATTCTGTATTCCCAGGAACATTAAAAAAATCACCTTGCCGAGCATCGGCCGCCTGCGGCACTTCACCAACGAGACCCTCCTCGACATCCTCTTCTACAACAGCCCCACCTACTGCCAGACCATAGTGGACAAAGTGGGGCTGGAGATGAACCGCCTGCACGCGCTGTTCCTGAGTCGCAACCCCGACTTCAAGGGGGGAGTCTCTGTGGCTGGGCACAGTTTAGGTAATTCATTAAGAAACAGGCCTCACTTAAATAAAAACAGCATTTTTGCATTAAGGGAATGTTGCATTCCATTGGCATAGGGCTAAAGTTAATGGATAGGCCATGGCTACCTTGCAGTGTATTAATGATTAAAGATCAAACAGTTCTCAGTAGATAAGCTCTAACGTCTTCCCTAAGCTTTATAAACTTATCAAGTGTGTATTTCTCTCCTCCTTAACCCCTGCTTCCTTCATGAAGGCTTAACATCTTTTGTGTTTAAAAGTTGGCATGGTAAATGTCATCTTTTTATGTGGGTAGTGTCTAACATGTCTAAGAACCCTCCCTTAGGAATATAATTTTTGGAACATATGGAACATATTCTAAGTATTAGGATTTAGGGACAAAATTTGAAATAGTTCCCAAAATAGCTTTAATTTATTTTTGCAGGTTCCTTGATTCTGTTTGACATCCTATCTAACCAGAAGGACTTTGCATCCTCAGTAAGCACTGGACCCTTCTCTGGTGTCAATGGGACTGTAAAGGATGTGGCAGTTCCTGATAAGCAGGTATCTACAGGCAAATTGACGTGTTTTTCAGCAACTTGTCAGAATTTATTAGAAGAAACACTGTTATGTATCTGATGGTACATTTAGAATATTAATGGAAAAGTGCAGTTTTGTAAATAGTAAGTCTTGAGCATTGGCCGTGTTTATAGTCCGAAATAAACCAGCCGTGGAATTTGATCGTGGGCTGTGGCTTTGACTTGCTGCAGTGCAGACAAGTAACTTGGTATTAACAGTGTCTAAAACAGAAGGCAGGAGGCGTAAGGAGGAAATGATCTTTGTCCAGCCTAGAAAGTGGTATCAGTATTTGATTAAAAGAAAATATTTTTGAATGATGTTACAAAGCTAAAGAATCATATTGTTTCTCTTAATTAAAAGTACTTTTTGTAGGTCTGTTATTTAATTGGTTTCCTGCGTCATTAAAATGTATATAAATTCAACTTAAATACTAATGATATTTTTAAGAGAAAATCATTTACCTGTTGCTTATGGGCCTTTTCACTGCCCAACAATGTGATTCTCTTGCTGTGCTGCCTTGTTAAGGTGACAGAAGATACCAGTTCCTTGGGCTCCTCAATTGCAACTTCTGGTGATGACCTCTGTGAGCCTGAAGTGGACGACGATGTTCCTACATTGCAGAAGACTCTGGAAATGCTTAGCTTGTCAGAGTACATCAGCATATTTGAAAAGGAGCGAATTGATATGGAGTGTCTGGTATATTAACTTTTAAAACTTTTAATTGCCTTTTGGGGATAGCTCACGTGAGGAGATTTTTTTTTTTTTTCTTTAGAGTTTAGTGTATCATGAAAACATTTGCAAAGGTTAAATAATGTCTGATATTGATGACCAAATGTTATGTGAATTTATTTTCTGAACTATGTTAATTCTTGCACATAATGTTTTTTTTGTAATTTCCATTGGATTATCAAATACTTTTCCAAATTGCAGCCCATTCTTAATAGGCAGTGACAATATATCTTGCCAAACTAGTGATGAAGTATATCTTATTAACTCTTATTTTTAAGCTGATGTGCACAGTTGATGACCTGAAGGAAATGGGGATACCTCTTGGACCGAGAAAGAAAATAGCCAATTTTGTGAAAGACAGAGCAGCCAAGCAGGTAAATATATTTTGGGGGGTATGGATTAAGAATTTATTAAGGAAATACGATCTGTGAAGTAACCTCTCTTTAATAATTTTTTTCTTGATTTGAAAACTTGTCAGGAACAAAAGAAAGCAGCAGCAGAAAAGAAAGCAGTGCAGGTTGCCATGCTGCAAACTCAGGAAGCTGCCCAGAAAGCAAAAGGGGAGACTCCTGTCTCCCCTTCGGAGTCTGGTCAACTGCACTCAAAGAGGAAGCTGGCAGTTGGTGCCTCGGTTTCTTCTGTGAACATTGACTATGAGTATTTTGAAGTTGGGACTGGCCAGGTAGGACTGCATAAACATAAACAATTCATTTGGGATTTGTTGTTGTTGTTTTTTAATGTGCATGACTGTTCTTTTCTCAGACCTTGTGCCAAGGTTATGTTTGTGTGGAACTTTGCCCTTTGACAGTGGGGAGGACTGGGAAAGTGGGTTAGATTACTGAAAAGTAAAATTAATGCAGTGAGGATGTCACAGCAAGTCTTTTTCAGCAGTGAGCGAGCTGTCAACAGGCTTTGTTCTGAAATCCCAGCTGTCAATGGTTCTTTGGCATTTAACTGGGTGGCCTGTAATTTAACTGGGTGGCCTTTTCCTGTAATTTGAGAAAACTTTAAGAAAACCATTTTAATTCCTCATAGAGGGAATGCAGTGCAGCTAGAATCCTCATCAACATGCATAGGCATCTGTGAACTTGAACACACATGTAAATTTTCTTTCCTAGCTGATCATTCTGTTAACTACGTGGCAGTTCTAAGGGATTTTTTTTATCTAATCTCTGTGTCTGGCAGGTTTCTGTGGTTTACAACGCATTAGACTTTGAGCCAGATATCTTCTTTGCTCTGGGTTCTCCTATTGGTGTGTTCCTCACAGTGCGAGGAGTAGAGAAGATTGATGAAAACTACAGGCTTCCTACCTGCAAGGGATTCTTCAATATCTATCATCCAGTGAGTGAGAGAGACTTTTCAGATTTGTTTTTTTAGCTAATGTAGATGACAAGTGGGGGATATTAAATCTTAACCTTGGAGCATTCAGCCTTCTTTTCCTGTCCGTGCTTTTCCAGATACTAACACTTAACTCTAACTCTCCTTAAAAAAGATCCTGAAGTCTATGATTATTCTATGAACTGAATTAGGGAAGACATAAATGCGTAGTTTTTGTTAACTAAATGTTAATAATTTCTTCTTATCAAAAAAAAAAATTCTATTTTGTTGTTTCTTAACAGCTTGATCCAGTAGCTTACAGATTAGAACCCATGATCATTGAAGACTTGGATTTAAAACCAGTTCTTATTCCACACCATAAAGGCAGAAAAAGACTTCATTTGGGTAAAAAGATTCATATATGTATTTCATTCCTAATCATTCACTTGAAATTCTGTAATACTCAAATGCATCAAGAGACTAATGCATGCTCAAGTTCCGGGATGTCTGGTTGGATATGTTCTCACAGAGGCTAAATTTAAGAGGGCATTTGTCCCAGCACCTTAAGTTCATTTGTAGTTTCATTTGGAAATAATAATCAGAGATCTAAGGCCTCCAGGTTTCAGTAGTCCTGGTTGGAAATTGCTGTAAATCACTCGTCCTGTTCATCTTAAAGACCAACTAAACTCGTTGAATTCTTTTGCCTTGTGTCTAATGACCTCTATGATGAGTTTGGCCAGTGTCTACCCTATGTTGTTAGAAAGGCTGGGAAAAGAAACTTTTCATAGGCACAAGTGGGCCAGGGTAGGCTTCTGTTGTACATATACACACATTGTAGCAAGATGACAGATTCTGAAATGTCACCTTTGGAAGGAACATCAGTTTTGCTATTCAGTTGACACAGATTGCTGTAGTTCAGAGCCCTCGGAAACTGTCTTCAGGCAGTTGGAATGAAATTCTGCTATGTGTGCTTTAGAATGGCAGATTGGAATGAGTCTGTTTTCCTAGCTAAGACCAAGGCACTTGCTAAAGAAAGTTTTTCATTAGAACTCCTACCACAAGTGTGCTTAGTAAACCAAAAATGGTGATCTGTTGCTGTTGGAGCAAAAGTGACTTTTCTCTCATGTGAGTGGATGCTCCTACATTTAATCACTACGAAGGTCTGAGCTCTGATTTTTAAATCCATGTGGTTTTAAGCTGATTCACAAGGCTCTTGTGACGAGCTGTCCCTCACTCAGACGTTGCCACCTCTATTGAATGGCAGCTCTGTTACCTGGAAAGCAGTTACTGAAATGCAGCAGAATTGCAGGCTGGAGTTGTGTGGGAAAACTATCCTGAGCTGCTAGGAGAGCCTCTCAGAAATTCACTGCTGCTGCAGGAGTCATGGGCAGCAGTTTAGTGTCTTCTCCTGTGCTGTAGTTTGAGATGGTCTCACTGTCCTTCAGTGTAAGTTGCTGGGCATGACTGTGGGTGGTGTGAGGGACTTGCTGCCCTAGACGCCTTTTGGGAGACCTCTTCTGGACCCTGTTGCCTGTGACTATAGGTACTAACCCATCATTCACCCATCCAGTGCAAAATTGTTCCATGTTCACTGCATTCCAACTAATCTTTTAAATGAAGTAGACATGCACGAATGCATGTACATGATAGAACAGGTCACTTTCTTGTGACTGAGATTCTTGTAGAGTTCAATTGTTCATGTTTCAGTTTAATATTTTAAATCTTTCCACAATGGTTATATCTTTTTAGAGTTGAAAGACTCCCTCTCTCGTATGGGATCTGATCTGAAACAGGGTTTTATCAGCTCTTTGAAGAGTGCATGGCAGACCCTTAATGAATTTGCACGTGCTCATACTTCTTCAACTCAGCTGCAAGCAGAACTGGAGAAAGTAGCTAACCAAATAAAAGAGGAAGAAGAAAAGCAGGTAGTGGAAGGTATGTAGACACGTTGTTGGCTTTCTAATTTCTTGGCCTCAGATTAGAGGAATCCTGAGCTTCTAGGGATTGTCCAGTATTGGTGATTGTAACCCTGTTAAGCTGATGTGTTTTCAGAATACTAATGTTAAATATAAGATCTATGGTAGCATCTGTGTGTCTTTTTATGGAAGTAGATCAATGCTTAGTAATGCAAGCTGTGCTTATAAAGGGGGAAAAAACCTCCTGTTTCTCATTTAACCTGAGACTTGTGATGGGTTCTGTGCAAGTGGGGTGTAAAAATGAATTATTCCAAGTTATCTCCTTGCGGAATAACTGGATCTATTTGTATATAGGCACGAGTTTGCTTTCTTACTTACTGAGATACTACTTTGTGAGCTGTTATTCAAACTCTGCTTAAATGTTATGACAGAAACAATCCTACTGTTCCAGTAACCTTTCCAATTGAGGCAGTGATGTGCTCTTTGACTGAGACTACTCTTACTGTCTTACTCCAGTCACTTGGAAATTATAGTGTAGAAGATAAGTGATATTTCTGGATAGTCAAGCAGTCTGTGCTTGAAAGTATTTCAAATCTTAAACGTTTTATTTTTCAGCGGAAAAGATCACTGAAAATCCAGAGCCTCCAAAAGATGAAGACTTGTTAGTGAAGGTTGGGAAGCTGAATGGAGGACGCCGTATAGACTATGTTCTACAAGAAAAACCTATAGAAAGCTTCAACGAATACCTCTTTGCTTTACAGAGTCATTTGTGCTACTGGTAAGAGTAATATTTGTGTCTTTTGTTTCTCCCATGTAACTCTATATCTTTAAGTACAGATAATTGACATGCCTGCCACCCATTTTACACTTGTTTGTTTGTGACTGATAACAACAGCTGATTTCCTGTCTTGAGAATCCTGTCTTTTATAACAAAACCCCCTGATTTAGGACACCTGGGTTTTCTTAGTCTTTGAAGTCTTTGTTAAGCGCAAAAATACTGCTTTTTGGAAGAGGAGGTTGCTGAGATGGGTGTGGGATCCTGTGTCACTTAATTCTGAAATGTCCTCTTATTTGAAAGGTCATTGCCTTCCTGCTCAGTCAGGATGGCAATTATCGAGGATAAATCCATTATACTCTGGATTCCAGTTATAATGTGACTGGGATTATAGAACATAGATAAAACATATATAGCATATATATATATATATATATATTATATATAAAAAAACATGTCCGATGTGTCTGTCACTAGCATCTCCATGAGAAAAAATTCTTCAAAACCTTCTTGGACTGTGGAGAACTCTTTAAGCCTATTACTGAACCTTCAGCAAAACTCTTTATGCTAGGAATAGAAGTCAGTAAGTCAATTGAATAGAAGTCAAAAAGTGCATCTAGGTAATTTCTGAGAAAATACATTATTCTACCTAGATCTGATGGAATGTATTTCTGCTTTCTGTAACCTCGTAATCATTTACCTACTCCAGACTGGAAGACAAATTATAGTTTGCTCATTTAATGCATTCTTTTCCTTCTCTTTTTTTTTTTTTGTGGCTGAACAGTTCCATTTCTGGCTTGGTTTATTTTTTGCTGGAGATGTATTCTGGTTGTGTTCCACTAAGTTTGTGTTATTTTAGAAATTGTGCATATTTCTCTCCTCTTTTTTCTGAGGCTGCTCTAAAGTGTCATTCTTGAGTCATCCCACATAGATGGCACTGTTGTGATACAGTCCTGTTTTGCAGTCAATACACTGCGAGGTGTCATACTGCTCTCTCAAAATTTGACACTCAAAACACATACTTTTAGCTACAATCACTTTAAAACAAGAAGAATTTTGTGACAGTTTTAAAAACTTTTTTTTTCATAAATAAAATCTTTTCTAAAATTTACATTAGATTAGAAAATGTGGCAAAACTTTGTTCTCCCTTCATATTGGAAAAAAAAAATCTGGATATTTAGAGGGGAGAAAAAAAAGGCCATAGTGGATCTTCCCTAAAAACTAACATTACTCTTTCTATAGAATGGTTGTGCTTATGCAGAATATAGAAGAAGCAGATGTGGTGTCATGTGTTCACACCTGCAGCTACATCATTGCCTCATCAGGATTTGGATTTACTTTTTCTTAATTAAATGCTCTATGTTTTAGATGAGGAAGATCTATCTTGATCATTAACTGCTGACCCATAGTATTTGCTGTTTTGCACTGAGTTCCTCTTTTTTGGCTGTATCATATTTTGTGCATTTTATTGCAGGCGTAAAATTAAGCATGTGTAAAAAAAACACAGAATGGGGAAAGGCAAAGGGAAAAACATAGGAAGTCATGTTGTCAAATGCAGTTTATGCAGAATGAATGATACACGAGCTTAGGGCTCTGCTGCTGGCCCTACCTTTGAAGTTTTCTTGTTGCTGTCATAATAACATAGACCCAAGCGCTTCATTCCACTGGTTAGTGGTGCTGGACAAGTGGCTCCTCACTATGGAGAAATGAAATGCTTCAGAAATAATATACGTGATTTCTAAAACTAGGCATTTTTCCAGAGGCTAAAAATACTGAAAACGCTCCCTGAAGGGTCTTTGACAGTTAATATCCCTGCCTGTGTTAGAGCTCAGCAGCTGCCTGAGCCGGGAGGGCTGCGGTGCTGGTGGGTGTCAGCAGGATCCCGGGCCCATGGGGGCAGTGCTGTTCTGCGGGTGCCCTACAAGTATCCACAGTATTTTCTCTCCAAGTGGGAACATTTTTCCACGAGGTGGCAGCCGCTCACTGCCTGCTCCTCGCTCTTGCTCCCAGTGGAGAAGGGTGAGTTTGGCTTGTCCTTCAAGTAAGGAAAACAAACACACAACCCAAGAACAGGGAGAATCTTGTTTCAGCATGGGGAGTGTTGCTTCCTCTGCACTGATTTAATCTCTTCTACCTTGTTTTTTGTTGGTCATTCCTAAAGTAAGAATAAGAGTGGAGCACCCAAGTGTGAGAGGGCTTTTTTATTTTCTGGAAGATACCTAATACTGCTAATAGGAACAGTGAAGCAAGTGAAATAAAAAAGGCTTGAGGAAGAGGTGGAATGCGGGAATGTGGCAGACAAAAAGGGAGAGAAGATTGAAATCAAACAAATCACATCAATGCAGTGTGTGGAGAAGGAGATTGAGCTGCAATGTGTTGAGCATTAAGAACAGATGAAAGAATTGTGGCAGTAAAAGTGAAGCACAGGGCAGGGCTGACAGCAGAACTCATGGAGAATTGAGGTTTGGTGGAAGCTGGTAGAGGCAAGGTCGAACACCTGAGAGATAAGGATGAGGGTGATAAGACTCATAAGACTCATGAGTTGGGATGATATGAACTATGACTTGCAGGAATTAGAATGTGGAGTACATAGTACCAAAATAACCCTTCTTTTTAAAATTATTTGCAGGGAATCCGAAGACACTGCCTTGCTGTTTCTCAAAGAGATATACAGGACTATGAATATCAATCCCGAACAGCCACAGCATTGATGTATGGATACAGAAATTTGTAAGCTTATTCTAATGTAGCTTGTGTATTCTATCAAATTCAACTGGAAAGTGCTAGTGCTGTCCTGGTTGAACTACTGTGCACATGTATATGCCTGAGAGAAAAAGCAGCCCCTCTCCTAAGGAGCAATTAAATCTTGATCTGGTCATGATAAACTCCTGGATGAGACCTCTATATATCTCATTATTTTATATGGCTTAAGAATTTAAATGGAACCAGTAGAACAAGATGGTTCTTCTGGTTTGTGATCCAACCTTTTTCATTCTGTGCTTCTGTTATACTGTTTATATTCCCCCCACACACACACACTTTTCTTTGAGAGAGTGGGAGAGAAAGAGGTATCAGCCTATTAAAGCTTTCATGTATGAATTAGAACAGTTCTATTTCTATCCCTAAATACTATAGAATAACCTGAACCGTAAGTTAAAGACTCCAGTAATTAAAATATTAAGGGAGTGATGTCCTCTGAGCAGGAAATGTAAGCCCCACTATGTGGAACTGTAATCACCTTTTTGTGTCCAGAAAAAGGAGAATTCAGATTTTTTTTAACTGATTAGACAGTTGTCCAATTTTTGTTTGTTTTGATCTTTTTGTGTTGTTTTTGAAACAATGCTGGCCTATTTTATTTGTGCAAGGATAGAAAACTTGATGATTTTACATGTGTATGTGTTCTTTTTTTCTCTCTGCACAGAAAAATCCAGTGGAGAAACAATTTCAAGAATCCCTATTATGTCCATAGGTACAGGTGATGGGATAAGAGTTGGACTTTTTCTCCCTGCCAGTCCAGAACTCATGTGTATTCTGCTGCCTTGTGTCACTTCAAGCAAATTTAATTTCTGAAAAGATCAAAACCATCATTCAAGAAACAATGATACAATTTTGATCTTCAATCAGTTTAATTGTACAGTTGCCAAAGATAAAGTGATCATTGAAGAAGTATTTTTGGCATGCAAATGATTATTCTCTCCTTTAGCTGTCCTATCTCAACTGCTTGTCAAACATGTCTACAAAGGCAGCATGTCCTTTATTAAAAAGGACTTGTTGAGAAACAGCAATAATCTGCTTTCCTTGCAACACCTGTTGGTCCACCTTTTAAAAACAAAACGTGAACTGTAGTTATAACCAGCTTAAACACAAGTTACATGAAGCTGTTTGTTTTTACTAAAAACTAGCAACCAGAATAATTTTCTTACTATTGTAAGTGTCATATGGAGATTTTATAAAGACCTTTTAAATCCTCTGTTAAGAGTTTTTTTGGGTGGGGTGTTTGGTTGAAGTATAAATGAACCTTTGCTGAAAATGTTAGTAATTTGTTGCGGTTAGTTCAGTGTTCAAGACTCCTGAAATGAAGAACAGCTTTAAATGACACTTGGTAATTAAGTGGATTTAGTGTGCAGCTCTAAGAACTGAAGTACTTACCCTGACCTTGCAGTTTAGTGTCTCAGTATTTTTGATGTAAATAGAAGAACCTGCAGCTTGTGGGAGCCACATGTAACAGTACAGGTCCAGACCATAATCCAGGCTTATTTTTCACATACTGGAATAGAGATGAGGTGAGTGGTATGGAATCCTTTTAATATGTCTCACTGAGTGTTAAGCTTCTGTAGCTTTCTTCTGGCTTCAGCTTACATGCAAATTGTGACTTTTCTTAATGACTTAATACTGACTGTTTGCTTCTGTTATTGCAGTAGGTGCATCCTGAAATGCAGTGGATGTGATGTTTTTTAAGCTTAGAATATGTAAATATACATTTTTGTATATATTTTGGTTTTAAAATTAAAAATCCCTCACCTCAGGGAGTCTTTATAGCATTTTTTTTATTTGATCACAGAATAGAGAGGAAGACATGTCTAGAGGATGCCTTATTCAAAGCAGAGTCAACAGAATCACAGGTTCTGAGTGGTCCTCATCAGAAATCAGTGCTCCTGTGCTAGATATTTCAGGATCCCACTGGAAAAAGAAATCTGTTAATCATCTCTGCTGTTAATTTAAGAGCTATAGTGTGCATGTAGAAGCTGAGGCATCTTCTGTAAAGACAGAGGGAAAGATAACTACTGTCTACATTGAAGTCCACAGCCAAATTTCTTTGTACGTGAGGTTTCTGCCTGAGGGGGTAAGTCCTGGCTGCCTCTTGCTGCCTTCTGCACTCGCCCACTGCTGCCCCAGGTGGAGAGGCTGGTGGGAGGAGGTCACCTGCAGGCACAAGCAGCCCTAGAGCAGGTGGAGTCTGTGCTAGGGGCCACCTCAACGTGCTCGAGTGTAAACGTGGTGTGAGGTGCACAATGACACTGATAACATAAGCCTGTCCTAAGCCTGACTCCCCGGTGGGGTGTTTGTACCAGGCTAAAGCACTATTCAATGTTTAAAACATTCTCCAGCTTAGCTTAATTCCCACAGTGCCACATCGGTTTGTGCCAGGACAAAGGGGACCAAGCCTCTCAGAACAGTAAAAAAAAAAAAAAAGTTAAAAAAAAAAAAAAAAAAGTAAAAGAAAAATTCAATTAATTCTTGCTGCTAGAAGCCACCTTATACAATGCCAAGTGAAAGATTAATTTCCCCTTCTGTACCTTTGTGGTTCTGAAGAAATTTTTCTCTTCATTGCCACTCCTTCTGTACGATGATGCTGGGGCCTGATAGAAATCACTGAAGTCTTGAGCAACGACAACCTGCTCCAGCAAATGCTCTGTAGTCAGACAAGGGCCCTGTGGGGCACGTGTGAGATGCTCTAACACGTCACCTGTGTCCTGGCCTGCTGGGCAGAAACTCCCTCATTTCAGCAG
>JAVCKT010027602.1:21024-33998 GCA_032273925.1 Rhynchotus rufescens | reverse complement strand
CATTTACTCTTTTTTGCTGCAGTAACTGTCAGGCAGTACACACCAGAATATATCAACAAAGCAAGACCACACTGAAATGTATCCTGGCATGCCCCCCTATTTCAAGGGGCTATGTTTTCTAGCTGTACAGCTAAATACCAGGAAGAGTAATTCAAATCATAATGTCAGCAGAACATGGGAAAAATCCTATTTTAAGTTTTTCAGGAAGCTTTGTTTACCAGATTCTGCCTTTGCAGAACAAAGCCTGGGTAGTATCCAAGGGGATTGGATTTTCAAGTTAATCTTCAGCAAAATCTGCCCTATTTCTATTTAAAAGGTGGTTTTCATTTATACTCTGTTATTTCAGGGAAGTATCAGCTTAGATCTTTTCCTCTTCACAAAATAAATCATACCACAACATGTTACAAATTCCTCATCAGACACTACCAGATTCTGGTTTACCCTACTTAGAAATGGAATCCAGAGGTCATTAGAAGGCTTTTTCACTAGGTATATAGTCATTTACTATAGATATATTTCTATATATGTGTATATCTGTGTAAATCCACATGTTACCTACTACTACATAAAAAAGGAGGAATTTAAAGAGTGCTTACCATACGTGAGGATATACAGTGGTTTCCCATTGGTGTCCATAGTGGTTAGGCAAGGAGCTTTCGGCGAGATGGTCCCCCATCGCTGCAAAGCTGCTTCCAGAGAAGGCGGCCAGTTTGTAACCACACCTAATTGCTCCCCACGCATGGCCAACATCTGAGCTCCTTCTGGCTTTGGCTGGTTTGGATCTGGCTGTTGAACTTATGATTATGAAAAGATAGACAGTTACCATGTAAAGTCTGTACCTTGGGTATACCTGCGTAACCAAGAGAATGAGTTACCTCTGCAAAATGTCCTGAAAACGATATATAAAATGATACTGAGACACTGTAGAAAAATATAATAGAATTATTAAGCCTTAACCCTAACAGAGATGAAGCGACTGAGACACCTCAGCGATTCATGCATGTATTCTCACATCAGCTCTACAAGCAGAAGAAGAAAGTACTGAGAGAGCATGCATAGTTTAGCTTAGAAATATTTATATTTTTGATTCAGGAATATATTTTCTTGGTCAAAAAAAAAAGCAGAAACGAATCAAACTGCAGAACCAGTAAAAAAATGTACTTTAAGTCACTAATACATGCATTTAAGGCATGTTCTGTTGTAATGCTTTTTTTATAAACTCATAAGAAGACTATTTGAATCATGATCTCCTGGCAAATCATAACTATCAAAGCCTTCAGGTAGGTAAAGAAGCATTGATCTTTTAAAAAGAAGTAAGGTTTTCATTTTTCACTTGATACTTGTGACTTTATGCTTGTTTCCATCTTACATTTAGTTCTTTTTTATTTTAATGCTTCTATTAGAAAGGATATGTAAAACATATGCCCATTTACAGGCCATATTTTTGATACTGATATTCAAAAGAAATGTCTGGAAGATGCAGCTGAAAGGTTCTCAGAGCAAAGCTGTTCTCCACTCCCTCTTACAAGGAATTACATAGTTTCACCGCAAGTATAAGCACAAGAGGAGAAAACAAGAGAGACCTGTGATTCTATGGCCCCCTGTCCAAGTTCAGTACAAATAGGTCCCATTAAATATCAGTATTTTTCAGTACTTGTCAGTACCAGGAAGGCTAACATAGTGTTCTAGAGAGTCATTGTAGAAAACAAACATTTTACAGAGCTGTAAAAAAGATCCCCAAACCTTTTGAAAAACAGTCATTTTACCTTCTAACAATTCCTCAAAGTCATCTACAAAGAACTCTCGTAATGGTGGTCGTTTGGGCCGTTTTAGAGTATTGACCAGCTGCTGAATCTTTGCTGACACTCTGCTGCTCACTGGTACTCCTGCAGGACAGGGATCAATGGAGACATCAGTTGACCGCTACGCTGAACGCCACCAGACGTACGTGGGGTAAGAGAAAGGCTAGGACTGCAAGGCCACCACAACTACAGTTTCATGCCATACCGTGAGTGTGACTCAAGTATTCAACATTAAGACATTAAGATCATTTCAGCAAAAAGGAACAACGACGCCTGGTTTAAATAAAAAGAACAACACCGTAACTTCAGAGTGAGCGTGCAAAGTTAGAGAGGAAACAGCACATAGACTGGGGGAGAGAAGCACAGCAAAAAAAAATAAACTCCCTAGAATAAAAGTTGGTGCTCACAAAGAGCATTTCTAGGTAGCTCTTGTGATGGTCAGTGAGAAAATAGGCATCGGCTCTCCCTGTGTCTACTGATCATACCAGCATTGTCCAGCTGGAGGGTTTCCTGCAAACTGCAGCTCAATAAGGAGGATGGGTCACAGGTTCTGCCCCATCTTATTCTGGCTTGTCTTTAAACTGCACGGATATTTGGCCTGTGCCCTCTTAGCCACAGCTCACACCTTTGTGGGCTTCAGCATGATGCCATCTTCCTTGAACATGCCTACAACCAATTCACCAGCCCACAATCTCCAAGGGGAGTGTACTTGCTCATGAAGCACTTGGAAAAACACAGTGCTCAAAAGGGCCATGGGACACAGGGCATTTTATAATATACCCCATCAAACACCTCCCCCTTCCTTCCCCTGGTAGTGCACAAAGCCTCTGCAACATCCATGTCATGTTTTACTGAGCTAAGAGCTTTCACCTACTGCACTGCAGAAACTTCAGCTTCCTATCCTTCCAGAAGGCTGGCTCCAACACTGTTACCAAGTGTTTTTTAGAGTGGAAACTGTTAAGTTTAGATGCAGTACACTTGGTCATCAGTTCCATACGTGCTGAAATACTGTTTCATATGTTTTAGAAAAGAGGAGCAGTAAATAAGAAAGGGTTTACAAATAACTGTTTTTCAAAAAAATATACTCAGGAAATGAAACTTCCAAAACATTACTTTTCATGATGAAATGTGACATCTGGGTATGTCACATTCTTTCTCATTGAATAGACACACTAGCTATAACCAGACAGCATGATAAAAGCAGGAGAGAGGTTTGCTGCTTTCATTTGCTACACAATTCCTACAGGGAATCAGGTCTGATGGTTAAGAAATATTTCCCCTGGTCGGCTTCATGTATGCCAGTTTTAGGACAAAAAGGATGCTGTAACTTTGTACATACTCATACATGAAATGTGCCCAGAAGAAACAAAGAGCAGATGAATGCACTAGCCACAAAAAAGGTTACACTACTCAGAAAGAAAACAGTTTTGCTCTGTGACATACCATCACCAGTTTCCATAAGTTCAGCATTTCCATACTTTGGTGCCACCCGTGCCGTTGATCCTTGGGGTCTTTCTACTTGTATTGAGTGTTCTGAGGTGTAAGTGGTAACATCTGGAGGGGCAGAATGATTTTCTGTGAAAAATAAGTTAGAAGGTTTAACCAGGTCCTCTAGTGTCGCAGAGGATTAAGTGAAGGGGAAAGGAAGGAATACCACTTGTATTTTTTTCATTATCCAAACAGACATTAAAGTTCAAGCACAAAATGAATCCATAGAACTATTACATACAGCATGGTTTTAATATATGATTTTTTCACTGATTAATAAAGAGACTGTATCTCCACAACCAGATAAGCAATTAGCTTAAAAAATTACACAGCAGGATTGCTTTTTTCTTCCACTAGCATTTAATTTCATATTAAGTTAAAATTTGTGCAAAAGTTCAGATAGGAGAAGACCCATACAAATATACTCCTGTTTAGTGCATCAGCATTTCAAAATAAAAAGAACACAGCATGTTAAGTCAATCCACTTGCAAGTGCCAATGCATATCACTCCTACAGTCTCTGCATTTTAAATTTGCCAATTTTAGTTTCAATAGAAATTTGTAGCATATTAAGAAAAAAATCAATCACAGCAGGAATCAGGAATTAGGTTTGGGATGTAGGGGAAAAAATAAAATGTAAAGAAACATGAATATTGTATTCTGCATGAACACTTATTTGTTTACGATTTTTAGAGCTACTCCTATTCTTCCATGTAACCCAGAATTGTTCCAGAAGGCAAACTAAATTTGATCTGACTCATGTCACTACTACTAAACAGTTCCACAAAGTTAATCTCTCTCTTTCATAGCCTGAGAATTCATCATGCTACTACAGTTTCTTTGCAAGTCTGAGTCCATATTGCCCATGTATTTTACTATTTTTACAAGTTGTCCCATGAATTTTTGTCCAGGTCTTTAACAGCATTAGGGTAGATGGAGATAATTACCATAAGCAAATAATAACTTCTCTTTTATTGACATAAATGATCTCCAGCAGTCTCTGAGACATAAAAGAAAACAGGTCTTCACATTGCTGCCACTGAAGTGCGTAGGAACATGCTCCATTTAATGACAGGATAAGTCTTTAAAAGTGCAAAAAATGTGGAAAAAATTCATCTGGTTCCAATACTATTTTCAAGACACATTTTTATTAAATATGTCTTATACAATTTATGATGTCTTTACTATAACACTGACTTCTATAGAGAATTCCAACTGCAATGGATAGAAGGAATTTCCACAAGTCTTGGAGAAGTCTTGAAGTCTCTTTTATGGTCATCAAAAGAACAGACATGACTGAATCTCTTTGAGCCAAGCACAAGATGGCTTGATCCTGCCACTCAAAAATATCTTGTTCCCTATGCATGTCCAGTTGAGCCTGTTGAGTATGATTACATCCATCCCTATCATTACACTCCAGAACACTTCATAATGTGCTATAAGTAACCAACTGAAATATAATAGCTTGGATAATGAGGTTTATGCTGGGAAATGTTTCAATAATGTCTTCATTTTGGACATCTTGTCATTTGACAAGTGTTCGAGTCTCAGCACAATTTTTGGCCTTTCTTGCTAAGTGGCAGCTTTTTTATAGTTAATGATCGAATTACCCAGTATCTAAGTCAATTAAAAAATGCTGATGTTTACCTTTTATCTTCTACTTATACTGCAGTTTTGCTAGGCAAATTGGAGAGATCATGACTAAGAAAATAATTGTACTTAGTCAGCTATTAGTAACATGAGAAAGTATTTTTGAAGTTAGTTATAATTGTTCACATCTTTCCAGTGAAATATTTCATACTTTACAAAGCCAACTGAATTTTAGTTCTCCTTAGCTCCCCTTTGGTATCACCTTCAAGGTTTTAGCAGTGAGATGAAATCTCATTTTTTTTGTGCATGCGAGAGAAGAAGACATTCAAACCATTACAGTGCCAAGATGCACTCTTTCCAGGTCTACACACTTCAAGGCAAATACTTCTTTGTAACACATGGTACCAGAGCAAGTGAAATAACTTAGGAAAGGAGCTTCCTGCTTCCTTCCTTTTGAACAAGCAGCCCTGGCACTTGAAATTATCCAAAAGGAACCTCTCTCCCCAATGTGGTCACCACAAGCTGGCCACAGGGTTGTGTTTTCACATCCTGGCTGCCCATCTGCTATTTAGATTTCCACTACGCTGAATCCTTACCCAGCAGAAGAGGAGCTGGAGGACAACTTAGGTTTGCCTTGCCCTATTCCTTTGTAGTATCTGCTTAGCAGATGTCTGATGACAATATCTATAGCTGTAGGTTTCATCGATTAAAACTGCAAAGTCTCTATCAGTTCTATTCTCAGTGCCAGGCCTGGAGAAATCAAAGTCCTACAAACAAAAATGTGGTCTGAATGATGTCTAAAGAAAAATTAATTGCTGTTATGTGAAATGTAGACTTAAGTATAAGAGTCATCTGAAGATTTGAGCATGGGCACATTGGGTATACAGTTGCGTGGACTTCATAACAGGTAACTTGAAGGACTGCTTGAGGTTTAGTTAAGAATAATGATCCTGACACATCTGTTGATTAAAAAGTAGAAACTGTGACAGCTGCAGGACTTCAAAGCTTTTCCTCCATCAAGCAGACATATTTGCGTCACCCTCTCTTCCTGTCTCTTCCAATATTCTTGCATTAGAAGATCACAGATTGAACAGCTGTTTCCAGTTATGGCTCTCCTCTTTTTTGCCACTGGAGTAATATAATTTATCCCATTTTATGAAAGGAAGAAACAACTGACATTTCAGAAGACATTCATGTAGCTATCAAGCGTGATTATTGACACAGACCTATTTTTGAGGAGAAGCAAAGAAGTAGAGGAGTACATTTCAGCAGCAGTTTTGGAAGCACACATAAGCACTATGTAACTGGAAAGTCTCTAGGAATTCAAATTGCATCTCTATAATACTGTGCATGATGAAAACATAGCTGTTTCTCCCTAGCAAGCTGGCTCTTCTTGTTGTTGGCAAAGTGATGTTAAAGCCCAAGTCACACCTTGTCCCATCAGATAGCTTTTTCCTTCATTAATGTCCAGGTGATGGAGAGTATCATAAACTAGTCCCCCATATCCTAAGTTAATATAACCTCTCAGAACACACAGGAATTTTAAGGCTGTCAGAAAACCATCAGTCATGCTTTATGGCACATGTTTTTATATTGATTTTTATTAGAAACCTATGTAGCCTTTAATTTGGAAAGAGGTCTTTGACTTTCAAATAGAAACATATTTGAAGCATATAAAGGCAACATGATATGTGCCTACAGGACCAAGATTTTGTAGTGAGATTTTTAACTCTTTAATCCTTTTGTATTCAAATTACAATGATAGGCGAGCACTGTGTGATCATTAGCCACAAATTTTCTCACATCCAGGATATATTTTCTCTTCTTGAATTTGATATGTATGCATTTATCATAAAAAATACAAACAAATGCAAGCTTAGAGACTGATTGAGATATCTTAGAAATATATACAGTATATGACCAAAATACACCCTGAACATTAGCTATTTTTCACACATTTCACTGGTTGACCTCTAAGTTCAGCTGTTATCCAAAACGATTTTGATACCCATGTCAAACTTCAGATTCTCCCTATATTTCTGTACAGATGCTTTAATTTATATTTCAGAATAAATATTTAAAGGAAATCTATCTTTTCCTTATTTAAAGGAAAGGAGATCTTTGGCCACAACAGAGCAGCAGTTACTAAAATAAATGAACAATATAACAATATATGTATATATATTGCTATATATTTAATATAATACAGTATATATTTAACATAATATACATCTACAGCACATATTTAAAATAATATATTAAAAGTGAGGAATAGCTTATGCAAATGATGTATGTGATCCACAAAGCTGAACAATTTAAATATTATACTTAAAGCTTTTTTTATCACATCCGTTCCCAGGACAATATTATGGTTTTTTACATTGGCAAGATCTCCCTTTGATTCTGCGACGAACTCTGGAGGTCAAATTCTAGTTGAGATGAGAGTTGAGTCTTCCTCCTACTGCCCCTTGAATCTGTATTTATCAGAATTAACATCTCCAGAAAAAGACACTTTGCCCTTCATATTTACAAGTGACTCCTCTTTGGTGGGCTGATGGGTCTGTAGGGACCACCACCACTGGCTGGACTTCAGGCCATGGGAACAGACATCTCTCTGCTCAAGACCACATTATCTCTGAAGCTCCGGAGCAGTTTCACAGAATGGGATATTTTTTCTCCCTCATTTTCTTTCCCATCAGGGAGGATTACTCATCTGTGAGCACACTTGTCTTAGCATTCATTTCTGAAATATCAAGGTTATCTATGGGAATGCTTCACATGTATTACTTCTCAGATACAGTGGTATGCAAAATCAGACAGCAACTCACTCATGAAGAAGTAACCTTATAGTTAGCACCTGTCCAGCCTCTCTTAACTTTTGTCACTGAACCTTGCAACAATGACTGAGAGCACAGTCAGAATTCACATTTTAACGTGTGCTACAGTTATTAGCAGATATTGCTCAATCTTTATATCCAGTTTTTTACGTTACTACGTCACAACTCTTGTCCACCTTGCAATTCAAGGTTTCTCCTTGTCAGAATAAAATAAATTTATGAATGTATTGAGATGGGCTTAACTGCTTTCTTCAAAGGAGAGATCCTTCCAGTCAACAACAACAGCAAAGGGAAAAACATGGGAAAAGAAGTAGTATTTTTGCTCTTCCTCAGAACATTGCCAGCTTAACTTAGCTCTATAAATGCTGTATTATTTACCGCAAATTCAGAGTGATTATAAAAGAAGACTTAATGTGCCAGATTCAGAATTACTGAAATGTCACATTATAAAGTAGCTATATTTAAAGACACATTAAGACTTGGTGTGTGAGTAATGCAACCTTTCAGAGTTTGGATAAATTTAATTCTGTATGCTATAATTTCCTCTAGCATTTCAAGATGAAGTCACAGAAAATAACCAAATGCAGTGATTAATGTGTTCAGAAGTGTGTGCTTTCCTAAAACAATGTTCTGAGCTATTCATTTAACATGATTTTGAGAATATAGCACAAATTCTTTTCCTGACTGCAATCTGGCACTTCTAGAGCACTGGTTAGAGGATTATTTATCCAAAAATACAGGTGTTACATCAAGCAATGCTGACAGCAGAAGAAGGGGTAAGGACTACTGCTCCAGCATATGAAATCTAGAAGAGTTAAGATGCTTTCATATTCCTCTTTATACATATATATTTCAAAAAGAATGATGAGTTGAGGAAGCATCACAGATTTTTTTCCACCAACCTCCATCTGAAATGGGTAAGAGCACAACAGCAAGGCTGCTTTGCCTGTACCCAGAGGGAGTTTCAGTGAGACAACCCCTACACAGGCCCAGCAAGAATGCACCACTCAAAGCAGACAGAGGAAAGGAAACTCTCCAAGTCTCCTTTGATAAACAGCAGTTACTAGAGAATGAAGGGAGGACAAGAAGCCTTGCTTTCCATATGCCTAATTTAATAGCTGCTTCATTTAAGTGAAGATTAATGTCAATGACACATCTAATGTCATTGACTAATGTCAATGGCAAAAATATTCAGAAATAATTAATGTCTATGAAGCTTAGCCCCTTAAGGATAGAAAGCCTTGACTTTCCAGGCTCTTTCCAAAGGATATAAACAAACTGATAATAACCGTACCAGCTCCCTTTTCTGAAGGTGTATAATACTCATTCCCAAGGACTGCAGTAATCATAAATTGCAGATTCAATTAAGGGCAGAAAAAAAATGTTTAAGAAGGCCTAATGTTAACTGAAAATTATCAAAAAACACTCAAAACCTGGATTAAAATGCTGCAGAAGTAGGAAAAGTTTGTATAGAAGTAATCACTAACGCTGTATGCACTCTTTTTTTCTTCTATAGATGCTACAGATGTCTTTTTTGGTGCTAAGCAATGGAAGTCATGTATGTGCATATATGCTTTGCTTGCCACAACAAATGTTTGACTCAGTTCTTAATTCCTTTTTCTTTCTGAACAGGAACACAGGTATCTCTCTCCATACAAAATATGCAAATGGCATAAAAGAAAAGAAGAAAAAGTACAGGAGAAACTTTTGTAGGAAAGGCCACATCCAGGCTCGAAACAGCAGCATAAGCTAAATGTCAGAGACCAAACTCAGTTTGAAATGGAAAATACTCAAAAGGGTGGTTGACTAACCTATATGCGTCTGGGCCATAACATCAGCTAGCCTGTGGGCAGCACCACTGCCTCCACTTTGCGTTGAGGAGGAGGACGTGGTCGACGTGGTAGAGCCGTGGATCGCTTGACTGATCCAGTGTTCCATGTTTATACTGCCCTGACTTGAGGTGGGAGTTCCCTGGGAGTCGCCTTGTACGGAGCCTTCATCTTCGGAACCGGAAGAAGTATCTAAGAATTAAAAACAGCCTGTTATTTGCAATGCTTTTGTTTTCTTTTTGATAGAAATAAGGCATTTTCACACTGCAAGCTTAAAGTTAACTGTCATTAACTTTAACTGTCAAAAATTCATCAAGGCAGGTGAACATATGAAGGGAAGCTTGACCTACTGAAAGCTCAGAAACTAAGTCAGTTGCTGACTACATATTAAGAGAGTATTTCTGCTCTAAATCATTGCTCATTTATTTGTCTATGAAAGTGAATATGCATAATTCTTCCTTTATAACATGGCTTAAGAGCTCCTGAAGTTTTCCAATCATCTACTAACAGCACAGATAATCCCAAATATTTTCCAAACATCAGTCCACAGAATCTGTGAGAAGCTTTTTCAGTCATTAGGAACCCACTCTTCAGTGAGAAATTCAGTCACAGCTGCCGTGCCATGGATTCAGTAAGCAGAAGAATCTACAGCATGAGGGATATTTTCACATTGTAGTAGGTAAAAAGACTATATAAATTAGAAAAGGGATGGCCAGAAAAATTCTGAAGAAAAAAACTGTAAAGAGAAATTTCCATTACATTCTTCAGAAGGTAAACCAGAAACTTGAAAGGAACCTGCAGTTGCACAATATATGTTAAGTTTACTATTGGACTTAGGTCCTCATAAGACCAAAGGACCAAGGCAGTGCCAAGGGCAAAAGGAACTGCCCTTGTTCAGTTCACCTTCTTCTGCTCTTTGAACATACCTCAATGTTCTGCTCAGTAGACTTTAAATGCCATTTCTAATATTGCCTATATGTTATTACTAGTTTACAGTATATGAGCTAATATAATTATATATGTTATGAACATATATACATATATATTATGAATATATGTATACATGAATATATATTACTGGCTCATAGCAGCACAAGGAATCATTTAAAAACTCTCACAGAACACACCGGCACAGCTGCTCACCTGGAGGCGTGTAGGCATCCATTGATGTTTGCACCACCAATGAACGTCGTTTTGAGGGCATGGGGACTGCCATTTTCCTTTCTTTGTGTTTAGCAAGGGCTGCTTGAACTGCTTCCGTGTGGACATCTGGAAACAAAAGAGACAAATGGTCAGTGTTGAGCGAGAAAAGCTGCCTGGGGACGTGGCCTTGGCGCATCTGCAGCCAGGGGAGCAGGTATTCCAGGCTGGCTCACAACACACACGACATGATGAACACGTGGGACTACCTAGGGATCGCACAGGCTCTCCACACCGTATGGAAAGCAGCAACAGTGGAAAGTGCTGTAGATATAAAATAATTTGTGGGAGTTGCAGCATGCTCCTAGGACACTGCTCTGTAATTTGAAGAGCAGGAGCTCGGCTTCCTCTCAGCAAACTTCTGTTTGAGTGTTTTACAAATAGGTGTCACTTCAGTAGCAATTACTGTTTTTAATGAAAGTAGGGTGTATTAACACTGCATATTTTTGAAATGAATGAGTTTTCAATTTCTGCGAAAAGTCACATGAAGGGAATAGGAAGATTTGCCTGAAAGTGGTGTGTGAAGTGTCGCAACAGAAACAGCAGCAGGCTCTCCCTCCCTAAGCCCTGTCTCTGCCACTGGGCTTTAGTCATGAAAAACGAAGCATTACTGAGGTCAGCCTGAGCAAGGCAAAGCACAGTGAGCCCAGGCCTTCCAGCATCCCCTCGCGCTTCACAGCGTGCAGCTTGGACCAAGCACCTCCGAGCACACGGCAGCTTCCAGCTCCAAATTAGGACTTTGGCAGTATAGAGCTTCCCAAGCCTTTACAAGCGTGTGTAGCAGCCTGTCTCCCTAGACTGCAGAAGGCCATGTATCATGTGTAAAATAAACTAACAAAATAACTCTGACAATCACTTTGTTCCATGCTGATCTTCTAACTGCTACCAGAGCTGAATGTGGAAATTACATAGAAATAAATGTTTAATTACTACCTTGCACTTTTTGCCTGTTTCGCTGTGTTTCTGCAGCTCGCCAAGCCCGTGCACAAGGAGCCTGTGCACAAGGAGCCTGTGCACGAAACACGAGGCAGCCGAGAGGCCGCGGCCCTCGAGGCGCCGCGCGCAGGAGCTGCGGCCAGCCCGGCAGCGAGCTGTGCTCCCTGGAGCGCGGCCCTTCCCGCTCGGGAAGGGCTGAAGGTGTTTGGAGGCAGACTGACCTCGCTTCCGCGGCTGCCGAATCTGTTTGAAGGGCTCCCCTGCAGCCCAGGCTTGCAGCGCGCTCCCTATTTCCTGCTCCCTGTGAGGGCAGCGCTAAGGAACGGCTCTTTTTGCCTGGAAAGCCATTTGCAATGTTCTCCAAGAAAAGCACCAGCAGAGTAAAATGCAGCAATTTGAGGGAGAGGGCTGCCAGCTGAAGCACAGCAGTGCACGAGGCTGTCGCAAGGAATAGAGGGATGGAGCAGAAGGAGCATCAGGCTGGGCACCACGCTGAGGAGCTCTCTGCCTCCCGCCGGGTTTAACCCCCTCGGCGAAAGGCTGCAGGAAAGGCTGGTCAGCTGAAGAGAAAGAGAAAAACAGCATTCCCAGCTGCTCCCGCGGGCTGCTTTTTGCTTTTGTTTTACGTCATGAAGAGAATGTGCATGACGGGAAGGGAAGCAAAAAAAGCCAAAGGAAAAGTATGGAAAAGCCCATTGAAAACAGCAAAGAGCTCTGAGGCTGACGGACCCAAACAGGCGAGGATTACAATACTGACATCAAAACAGGAAATCATTTTTCTCTTGTCTAGTCCTTATTATTTCAAATTAGAAGGCTTAAGTTCTTTCTCATAATTAAAACTTGACAAAAGTTTGATGTAAAAACTATCAGCCTAAGAAACACAGCAGTGCGAGTCTCTACCCACCAGCAAGTCCCAAGAGAAATTCCTACCCACTCATAACACGTTCTTAGTGTTCACTCAGAGACTGAAATTAGAAATGGTCTAGAAATAAGAAATAAAGAGAAATAGAAAGAGAAAATAAAAAATAGAGAAATAGAATAGAAATCTTAGAAATAAGGGAATGGCCTTTTCCAGCTTTTCTTTTTGTTGTTGTTGTTCTGAACTTTACAGTGGTTTTCTGAAGGGAACAAAGTTGTACATCAGAATAAAAGAAATTAATTGTTAATTACTGGATTAAGGATTGTTTTTAACCACAAAAACAATTCCCGCTTGGACGCAGCCCTGTGCCACGTGCTGTAGGTGACCCTGCGTGTGCAGGGGGGTTGGACTCGATGACCTCTGAGGTCCCTTCC
>JAVCKT010027602.1:0-12711 GCA_032273925.1 Rhynchotus rufescens | reverse complement strand
AGCTGTGTGATGAACACAGTGCACACTCTGCAAACAGATTAAATGCCACAGCACCCCAATGGGACCTGCTGCACTGACGGGCATTTCACTCTTCCCCTCAGCTCTACACCTAGATAAGAAATTAACTAGATCAGTCAAAGTCAAAGGAGATTTAAAATGAAATACTCCTAACCAAAAGCAGGCGGAAAGACAAGCCACTGTTTGCTAGGAAAATATGGAGTAGATGGAATTCCTAACTAGATAAGTTTAATTACCAATCATCCCATCTTTCCATCACACGGACCCCTCTCTGCACACGTTCTCATTTCAAACAATGCGCTACCCTGCTCCAAATTTATCTGCTATCCAAATCAAAACCTTGACTGTTTGTCAGATTTTTAGACAGACACCTTCATATTTTCTCCTATTCAGTTATATTCTCCATGAATAGGGATATTTCACCAAAGTTCTCACTCCAACTATAGTGTCAAGTATTTGAGGGAAAATACCTTTTGCCCTATGGCTGAAAAATGTTTGCTGTTATGAGGTCTTACTGCAGGAAAGGAAACAGAGGTGATATCATGAAATGAAGAATGCTTAAAAATAATAAATGGCAATAATAAAATTTAAATAATTTATTTTTTAAATGAAATAATAAATGAGATCTTAGGCAGCACAGCAAAGCCCATGGTTAAGATCTTTGAGAATTAGGAAGGCAGATGTTTCAGGAACACTAGTTGCTATTAATAGAATATGCATATGAGTTTTGTTTCAATTCTAGAATGAAGCTTTAAATATTTCCTTGCACTCTATGCAACCCAAATAATGCTGAATTAGTCCATGAAAGAGAAAATGAAATTATAATTGGCAAGTTTACTTTGCTAGCCCAAAGGGGTAGCAGTAGTAAGAATCAAAAGCAAATAGATGCACACATACTCATAGATGTGTGCCAATGTATGTACACAGATATATACAAATATATATTTCTTATTTTCATAATACAGGATAGAGAGATTGGCTCCTGCAATTCTACAGAAAATTACTTCTTCATAAGGCAAGGGGATTTTCTGTGGCAATTTATTATTGCCCTTGCTCCACATAGCTTAAAATTTCCTCCCTTTCCTAGCACTGCTGCTGTTCAGGCTGTGGGAGATGGAGCCTTCTGTCTCAAGGCCTGTGAAAGGAGCAGCGGGTGCCTTTTAAACACTGCATCTCACAGGTTTATTAGCCATAATAAATAAAGCACTGGTGACTGGTCTACATGGTTACGCTACAAATAGAGCTACACTGGTGGTGCCAGTGATGGGAAATTACAGAGAGTAATCTAGTGTAGACGCAGCACTTGATTAAGAGAGAATGAGCCACCCATGTCTAAACTGTTTGAAGAAAAACTTAATTGATAACAACATCGTCTCTCTGTTCTGTGAGAGAATAATCAAATTTCCTGGCAAAATGCTAGAAGCAAATTGGGCAAAAACACAGCTTATGAGGGATACAGGTAATTTAGTTATTTTTCTTGCAAGGAGGGTTCCTCTTAATAGCACACATCCAGCTGTCCATGTTGTCTTATCCAGAACGGACTGATTGATCTAATCAGGATAATCTTCAGAAAATTATTCTGAAACAAATGCTGGTTCAAGTGGTTATTCTTTCAGCTACCAACTGTCAGGAGCCCTCCTCTACAGAGGCAGCAAGGGAAAGATCACAGTACAAGGCTGCCTGGGACGTATATGCAGACATAAAGGTCCAGATTCACTATTATTTTTAGATGTCTGACATATGAACTTGTTAAGAAAGGAAATATTAATTTGTGCATGGAACATGTCCAGCTACAAACTGACATCCTGGTGAAAGCGTGTTGAGGAACCAAAGCTGTAGTTCTGTCTCCCTAAGTTAAAGCAGGTGGAATTCAATGGAAAAGACGAAGGGGGCTCCCCTCTTCCTTCTGCCATTGACACTGCCAAACGCAGCGGATCTATCCCCAATGCATGGATGTTGAGTAGCCTGGCTGGAAGACCACAAACCGAGACAAAGAGAGACAAAGTCCCTCGTGTTCAGATCCATCCACATTTGCTGCAGAGCATATAGGACAAGATTGCTCTCCGGGATCTTCCTGTCAAAAACAGGGAGCCTAAGAGTGAGCTCCCGCATCCCATGAAAGAGTAGCGGCCACGTGGCTGCTCAGTTCCTCTTCTTGGATTAGGGTCATATCTATTCCTGAAAAATAACAGCTACCCTTTTTATGCAAAATGATTGCATCCCAAGAAATACAACAAAGACTTCTGGTATATATCAATGTATGTATGTGTTTATGCATAGATATATACTCAGTCTTTCCGGGGCCTACATTTAGCACTTAAATGGTTTTATATCATTAATTCTGCTAATCTTGAAATTGCCATTTAAATTTAGGCATTCTTAACTTACAAAAAAAAATATAACTGGGGCAGAAAGTTACTCACAACATATTCAGGAAACCTCAGTGCAGCCCTACTTTAAAAGGACAACAGACAACTGAAGTCAGAATCTGACAAGAGATTCTCCCTACATTTAACACCAAACCTATTTCAAAATGAGATGGGATGGGTGTGTTGAAAGGGTTCATATTTTTACAGATTTATCTTATACTGTCAGAACTGCCAATCTTATCTTCCAGATGACCATTTCCTACACCACGTCAGGACTTCCTGGTGGCAGGGTGCACAAGCACACGGGTGACACCTTATGTGCATCCACATGACTAGCAAGAGAAAATCTTTCGTCTGAGGGGCCTATAAATTGTTGCTGCAAAGCCAGAGAGTGGGAGCAGGCTCTCTGCTTGACGGGACACAGGACATCCCCAGAAACAAATATTGACCGAAGGGCTCAGCTGCGCAGGCAGGGATGGGATCATGCCCACTTGTCCACATCACACACAAGTGTCAGTGCAGAAAGTCCTTCCGTGAGTCTGCTCCTATCAGCCCATGGCCCACTCCTCAAAAAGGGTCTTCCAGGCAGCTTGCAGGAGAGCCGAGTTCAGGCAGGGATCTCTAGATGAAATAGTGCTGAAGGACGTGTGCTTAGATTTATGCGAGGAAGAACTTCTTCACTGTGAGGGTGACAGAGCCCTGGAACAGGCTGCCCACGGAGGTTGTGGAGTCTCCTTCTCTGGAGATCTTCCAAACCTGCCTGGATGCCGCCTTGTGCCACAGGCTCTGGGTGTCCCTGCTGGAGCAGGGGGGCTGGACTAGATGATCTCTAGAGGTCCCTTCCAATCTAACGATTCTGTGATTTATACAGCTTCCACATGATTCCGGTGGGCCAAACGCTGGGACCTGTCCAAAGCTCTGTAAGAGTCACTGCCAAAACGGCAACCAGAAACACGTGCCACCTTGTGCCTTGCCAGCTTGCTGTACGAAACCTCTTCCATGGTATCAATGCAAGGAACACTAGGGACACACTAAACGCTCACATGTTAGAAGCTAAGAAGGGTTATTCCTCCTTCCCTCCCATCACGTCACTGTTAGGCAAGCAGAGGTTGGTAACAGCCTTCTAGAAGTTGTCCTTCACTTCTCCTACACGGCCACCTGGCAGTTGTGAGGCTATTTTACGGAGGTAGGCACCTACCAGCGGCTTGCAGAGGAGGCACAGTTACAGACAGGTAAGGACTGGAAAAGATACATTCATTGTGCTCACCAAAACGAAAATAAAAGAGAGGCCGGTTTCCTGCCGTGCTGGCTGCTCGCTCTCTAGCGGCCGCTTCCCGGATGTCACAGACCCCAATGTTGGCAGTGCGGAGCATCCTTCTTGCAGCTCCTTCACTGTGTTGCAGTCTACACCGTACCGCGGCAGCTCCATTCGCTGCTGTAACAAGCCGAAAAAAACTAATTAATTCACGTCTAGTTTTTTTACATTTGTTACAGCAACGAGTGGAGCGGCTGCCCCCATGCAGTACAGCACACACGCACACGCACGCACAGACACCACGGGACACTCACGGCGCCAGTGCGGGCCCATGGTCCGCGCTGCCAACATGGGCGGCAGGAGCGTTAGCCAAGGGGCAGCGAGGGCACTCGGAGGGGCTCCGCTGGCGAACTGCCCTTGGATTTGCCTCCCGTTTGGCGACCGCAGCTCCGGAGCGCAAACCCAGCCCTTCCCCAAAGCCTCCATCAGGAGCCATGGGCACCTCCATGCTGTTTCAAAAGTATTTCTAGGACATCGATCTAACAAGATCTAATAGCAAAGCTCATAAAATCTTCCAGTTCCCATGAAAGCAGATTACGGCAAGCAAATGAATAACTAATTTGGCAGTTTTGCAGTAGTTCAGAGATATTAACAGAGGCTCACAAAAGCATCTGTTTCCTCATCCTACTTCCTCTTGGGAAGGACTCACCTCCCCTTTCCTATTGAGCAAGGATCTTAAGCCATTCAGGGAAGACTTAGGAGGAAACTACCAAAATGCAGCGTTTCCAATTTTGTCTAAACAGAACAAACAAAACAAACAAAAACTACAAAGACAGCGAAGACCCAAGCACAAATAATACCATTTTCTGATGGAAAACACTTTCATACAATGGAAGTAATGTCTTCCACTGTAACCAAATAGTTCTTTTGGCCATCAGCTGAAGCATCAAGATTGATGTACGCACAAGAGGACAGCAGACAACACGTCAGTATTCTTTTTTCTCTCTCCTTCCTATCAAAATCTTCCTTCACTCATCCATGGCTAACATCCTCGCTGTAAGATTTTGTGGGAACTGGTGGAACAAAAAACATCCACTGAATTTCTTCCTGACTTTGAAACAGCACTAAATCAGCCAGTTTCTCAGTCACAACCTCTTCAAATTATTGCATGGACCTCTTACAGACTTACAGAGACCAGAGAGTGGCTTACAGACCTCACTGCTCCTCCTCATTATAATCTAAAACTTCAATATCACAACAGAGACTTTGAAGGACAAACCTCAGCAGGTTCTCTGCCTTCTCTGTTTTATCTTTATATGCACAACAAATCCCCAGCAGCTTCAGTCAACCACACAGTCTGACCAAAAGACTATGAGATCTCTGCAGAAAGAGCCATGTTTCCTTGTGTGAAGAAAAAAAGATATAACTAACTGTAAAGTACTGCTATCAATCACATCACTGGGCTGAGGATTACAACGAGGTACAATCTCTCTGTAGCTCAATAAAATGAAGGAAGTCTCCTGAGAACCTCCTGTGAAGACTCCTAGTGTGTGAGCTGTGATAGCCGGCCAGAAAGATGAATACCGAGACGTTAAATAATGGCACCTATGGGAGTACAGTTCTGTTGAATGGGTTTATTTCTCGTTGGTTAGGAGGTGTAACTGTCACCCTCAAACCAGGCCATGTCTCTTCAGAAACCTGAGGTGTCCGTAACGCTCATCCCTTCTGTGAAGCTCTCAGCAGTGGAGCAGACCAAGGGGAATCCAAAGGCCTCAAAATAACATTCTAGCTGGTATGAGGGGGTGCTTTAAACAGAAAACCATCAGCTGTGCTGTAAGGCAGAGTTTTGTAGAAGAAAATGGGAGAGATGCTCCCAAGCCTGCAATGAAAACAAACCTCAGAAAACAGGCAAGCCCCAGCCAGAGCTTGGGAGGCAACCACGAAGTGGATCCCTCCAGGAACACGCACAGCTGCGCCTTCAACCTCAGGATTCGGTGTCTCATCAGGGCTCCTTTCTTGCCCCGATATCTACCTTTCATCAATACATATCAGAGAAATATTTTCAATACAACACTAAATTCTTTGATATTAAATTCAGCCTGAAGTTTTTTGGACATCTTTGGGCAAGGCAGCTAAGACCAGCCCAAGACCAGCCCTCTCTAAAGGATCAGTGGTGACTCGTCATGGGCACATGGGACAAGCTGAGCCCTGGGGATGTGGCTCCCCTCCCTAGTGTCATCACAAGGGAGATTTGGGCAGGAAGGGCCCAATCTGAAGTAGAGGAAGGCACAAAGCTATGAGGTTCTCTTCCACTGTCATGTACACCTCCCTTTAGAAAGCTGTACTTGGCTTAAGTCGCAATGAGTTTGGGCATTATGTTTTCCTCTCTGTTTTTACAGTACTTATAATAAATAAAGGCTCTTCGAGGAGCCCAGGCTGATTTTACTTCTGAGACATGACTGGCAAACCCACAGCAACATATGTAAAAAATGTACACACACATCAAAGCAGACATATATATATATAAATATACATAAAATGGATGGAAGAAGCATTTTCTGCATAACAATAGCTTTGTTACTGCCACATATACTTCTTCAGAGATGCAGATTTTTACTGGGGCAACTATCAGTACGCTTGACATCTTCATATACTGCAAGCACAGATAAACGTACCAGGAGGTTGTGGCAGGTAGGCCCCAATTAATTTTGATCTCTTCTTTTCATATCCCTTCTGTGTGATGTCACCTGCCAAGAAAAGAAAAGGAAAATCAATAAGACGTGAATAAAGACGGGGTTCGCTGCTTAATGGCAGCACCATCAGCTTAGCCACCATTGCACTGTTTGTCTGTCTTGACAATTATAATGAACAAATGAAAGCACAGTATGATCATTCCACCCAGAAAAAAAGCCCTCATTTACACCAGAACCAGCCTGACAAGTAAATACCCAGCCTTGATTTATTCGGGCACTGGAGTCCAGCAGCACAGAGTTTTAAAACCGTTTTGATATGCTGTCACACAAGCTTTCACAAGCTGCAATGACCTTCATTAGGTTAATAAACAATGGATTATATAGAATGCGTAGGCCTGTGGTGGCTGGCAAAACACAGTACTGATTAGCATTTTCTATCATTAATGGGATTTTTCTAATCAAGCATGTAAGGCACAAAAGAGCTGAACCCGCTGCTATATCATTTCTGTAATATAAATGTTTCAGCTGATTTTCTAAGCAGTACTGAGGGAAAAAAACAAAACAAAACAAAAATCCATCTCCAATTGCAATACTGCCATAAAGACTTTTTCTTTGACTTTTAAAAAAATCTCCAAAATAAAAATTCTGGAGACAAATTTTTCAATATCTTACATTCAATTAATATAAACCTTCACTGTGCTTGCAATTTCCTGGGATAACTATTTTTTAAATACAAGCATTAAAATTTTTTATTGAAAAAGTTTTCCACACAAAAGGGATAGTTGGATATATCAGACAAAATACATATTTTCAGTTGTTGCAGAGAGGCCTGACCACTGATGTTGGGATGCAGACCTAGCTCTGGTCTGAGCTCTCCAGTTGGTGGTTAAAATACTCATACAAAAGAAACCCAAATACCCAAATCCTGCTTTCCAAACGCGTGTGCATGTGTGCACACCTACACGAGAAGCACTCCAGTGCCTGTCCCCTCAGGAACCAGGCCGCAGCGCTCGCCTCGCACGGACACCACAGCTCCACTGCCCACAGAGCCCACAAAACCGAGCCCAGCTTTGGCAGCAGCACGCAGGTCTGCAGGGCCCAGCAGGTTTCCTCCTGCTTTCCAGGCCAGTGCTCCACGCTGGCATAAAGAGACCATTTGCTAAGAGGATTCACACACATTTACATCGCAGCCGCTGTGGTAAATGGATGCTAAATTAGCACGAAATGTATGGAGAGGACGGTCTGTGGGTTGCTCTGAAATCCATAACAACATCCAGACCCTTTCAAGTGCTAGCAGTTGCCACGGGATGAAGGACACTTTCTTGTGGATGGTTCCAGGGAACAATGGGGAGACAAAACTCTCCAAGCCTCTCTGCCCGTGTCCTGAGCCAACCCCTGGCCCTCCACTGAAAAATGCCACTTAAAATACTCTCCTTGCCGCCAATCTCAAACCACTTTACAAAGGAAGTCAGCTGAAATATCTGTGTTTTTAAATGAGGAAAGTGAGGGAGAGGCACTTCAAGTGATAACTGTCCTGCACTTGCTCAAAACAGTGGCAGACTTGGCAAAAAGACCAAAGTTTTTGAAGCTCAAACGCGCTGACTCCGGAAGCACCTTCCTTCCCTATCTCGGTGCTGCTGGTGTATGTTCCATCCAGGGAAGAAAAGCTCCCTCTGCACTGCAACCATCAGCTGCTCACAGATCTTCTCACAAAGACAGTAGCTACAGATATTAATTCCCAAAAAGATTTGAATGCAAAATGTGTTTACTTCTAAAAATTATAAAATGATGTTTTAAGACAATTCACTATGAAAATATTTCGACTTCCAGGCACTAACAGACAAATCCATTAAAACTACCACTAACGTCTCAAAAATCACGTGCACCATTGCCCTGGCAACCAAATCTAAAAAAAAATATGTGGAAGCAAAATATAAAATCAGTCACTGAACTGTTCACTGAAGGTCGGTACCACAGTTCTGAGGTGGCAGGAAGTCAACTGCATCACGTAGTCGGGGGACATACACAAAGCACTTTATTTATGAAGATTAAACTTCCAATTATTTCAGCTAGACTTCAAAATACAAAAATAAAACTTATTAATCATTAAAATATTGTAATATATGTTTAAAACTACTGCATTTCCAAGTTACTGTGAATTTCTGGTGTGAAACCCTGCTATATACTATATGCAACTAACCAAAAGCTAACTGAACTGAACTGGTGCTCCTGTCATAAATCACTATTCAGCCAATTTTCTAAATACAATATTAATACCTTTAGTCTATGTTCTGTGTTCCTTCACAAGTATATGGGATAATTTAAAGTTAATTTTCCCATGAGAAATAGAACACCCAGGTTAGACAGGTTCATCTCGGTTTTGCTCCTCCAAGGTCTTGTACTCGGTACTTGGTTTGGTTCCCAGAGGCTGTGGGCTGGGCAACACGGACGGTCCCTCCTTGCCTTGAGAACACAAGGCTCAGAGGTCACTGTCTTTCCTTTCTGATTAGTTCTTTTTCTCCTGCAAAGCCAGAGGTCCCTCAGGATCTGCTGCACCCATGTCACGTCCACCTCCACGGAGAGAAGGGAAAGGACTGCATGCTCCGTGCCTACTTGCTATAGCAGACTATAGAGGTACCTTTACTTGCCACATGCAGCCCTTCACAGCCCTGCAGGCTTGGGCTTTCTCAGCACAGCCTTGGCTTCTTTTTATTTTTTTAATTAAGCACGGAGCACTTCCACATGAGAACCCTGTATCGGTTCCTACCCTTCTTCAAGGCATGTGAACTCCAAACGCTGCAGCCCTGGCAGGGTCAGAAACCTGGGTGCACAGACAGCAGGCTGCAGCGCTGCTTCCATGGGAGGCACTGCTTGAGGTAAGGTGGAGAAATCTGCACTTTCCACTCCCACTGAAATATTTATTGGCTGATTTCTTACCCCTAGCCAAACACGAACACATGGCAACAGTCTTGATGTACTGATGCACGAGTTGTTTTTACTTGAGCAAGAGATAATGAATGGTATTACACAGAAAAACAAGCTGAATTTCACCAACTCTCTTCTTTTTGATATGTAAAGACTCAAAATCTCCTATCTGCTCATATGATTATGCACTGATGCTGAAAGCAGCAAAGATATTAGTTTATCACTGATAAAGGGCCCTTGCGCCCTGAACTTGTCTCTGCCTTCAGGTTTTGAAGTCAACTGATAAACCTTTCACTGCCACCATCAAAAGCAGCCCCCATCCCAGCAGGACTGAGAACATCCTCCTGTACCACGCAGGTACCAACGCTCCTGCTTCAGCGAGCTCCTCGCAGCGCAGTCCTCCGTGTATCTATGGAGACCTGCAATCCTCACTTTCCTGTTTTAACGTTCTCTGTCTGTAATGTTCACTCATAAATAAGCCAATAACAAGAATAGTAAAGGAGGTGTTACTAGCACCTGGGCAGTGAAAAGCAAATAGTGAGATATGTTTTACATAAAAGAATAAGTTTGCAAGAATTAAAAAAAAAAAAAAAAAAGAATCCGGACAGAATTCTTGGATGAAGATGCCACTGCTTATCATGGTTCTCGGTCTTTTTTGGACACAGCATAGGTGAAAGGCAAATGATAAGAATGACGAAAAAATGATAAAAACGACAACCACCTTGTTCAGCGTAATGAAAACTCCATTTAATATTCACTGGTCTTAAAGCCTGATGGATGCTGCTGGTTTCCACTAAACATGCACGTTCTCAAATGAAATTTCAGAGATTTCTGAATTAGTTTAAGGTTCTTATGAAAAACCTGCCACAGGAAGCAGTGCAATCAATAACCGAGAGCGTGTGGACGAAAGCAGAGTTTGCTGCTGAGCGTCTCGCCTCTCCCCGTGATTTTCTGCCCTCTGAGGATTCAATTTTCTCTAAGACGTGTTCGTTGCTGATGACTCAAGCTCCGTGTCAGCATCTTGGCAAGGGGGATTAGAATGAAACAAAGCTCCTCATAACGAGGCCTGTGACTCACTTGCTGCTCCCACTCATGATGCAGACGGTTCCCGTCTGCTCACCCCAAAATACGCAGGGACACAAAGGAGCTCAGCTTGGAGGGACGGTGCGAGCGCAGAGATATGAAAAATACGCTCAAATCAGGGCAAAAAAAATCAGGGCTATTTCATGCAATATGCACGTTCACGTTAAAATACGTAAGTCAGGAGCTGCACTGTTTTTTTTTTCTTTTTTTAAGATATTAAACTCCTTTAGCAGCTTAGAAAACTAATCAGAAGTCTGAGGAGGAAACAAATGTTGAAATGTTGTTCCGAAAAATTAATGGTACTCGCACACTTTCCTTACACATGCCACCCTAAATTACAGGACTGCTCAAATGCCTTCAGGAGGATAAGCTGCAGCTTATAGGTTTCAATGTTAATTTTACCCATATAGAGCTGATTTTTTTCTTCCCCCTTAGGATACATTTTGTCCCTGTATCTTGCAAGCAAAGCAGAAAATGGCTGAATTTCAATGACAGACAAGGAAGGCTGTTCCATGCATACTTTATAGCTTATGTTTTTGAAAGTAGTTGCTAATTCAGGAAAAAATATCCAAACAGATCTTGCATAACCACATAAAATAAACAATGCCAGCAACGATAAAAGAGCATTTTTTTTGAATTTCAAAAAAATGTTCCAATCCTGTTCCAATCAATACATTTCTGCCTGCTCTTTTTATATGCAAATAAAACATCTGCCTTACAACATACTCAATCTTTGCTTTAGGTTGAATTCTACATTTTTAACCAAATAGGTGAATAATCAATCACTTGGCACAGAAGACATTTTCCCTTTCCAACCTGAACCCCGGAAGACCCTCCCTGAGTTTCCCCACTTACTTTCCGGGCTCAGTCTTCGGTGCCTTCTTCTAACCCAAAACACACCCAGACTTTAAAAGCCCAAAAAAAAAAAAGGAAAAAAGAAATAAACAGCAAAAAAAACCCCAAACACCTAGCTGAAGCCAAGGAAAGCAATCCTTGGGATTTCTTGCCTCCAACTTGCTGCTCTGCTGCCAATGCCGGGAGCAGGGGATGGATCCGGGCACGGGGCCCTGCGGCCCTACCGAGGGGTCGCGGCAGGTTGGAAGCCCGAGGACTCTGTGGTCCTCGGAGCTGCTCGGAGCTCCCCAAGAACGGAATATTTGGGAGGCACTACTTTTATGGCCTGGATTATTGTAAAGTAAACAGAGCCAGGCTTCACGGTGAAGGTTTCCATTCGTAGAGTCCGGGTTTATTTCATTATTTAAAGCTTTAACGAACACTTTATATAATGAAAGCAATCCTTGCCATTTTTGGAATTTTATGGCTGTTAGGACACTTCATAATGTTGTTTTCCTTCCTTTATTGCTTTATAAGGCTTATAGGGCACCCTTGAAGTGTATATCCTTTTTGCAGCTGCTGGAAGCTCATCTTTCATCTCCCCACTGGCTTTCCTGCTGCCGATGAGGCATTTGCCAGGTCTAGTTATTCTGCCCGTCTCGAACACAAAACGCGCAGAGTCAGATCTGGCTGGAGATAACAATAAAATACAGTTCTGAAAAACACGCCTAAGGAAACATTCCTGATAAATGTTATCTAATAGACAGGCTTTATATTTCAAGTCATAAGTGTTCCCTAAAGCAAGATAATTACAGCAGTAATTCCACTTATCGTTGCTTGGAATTTACAGTTCAGAGCAAATCCGAGCTGTGCTCGCTTCTCTACAAATTT
Organism: Rhynchotus rufescens; assembly: GCA_032273925.1. NCBI lineage: Eukaryota > Metazoa > Chordata > Aves > Tinamiformes > Tinamidae > Rhynchotus > Rhynchotus rufescens. The sequence continues at coordinate 643 of JAVCKT010027602.1, read as the reverse complement.
GTCTCCTGATTCTTCACAGCCCTGAAAATGTCTCCCAAAAAAAGAGGAGATGAGTCTTGAAGAGGACCCCATGATAGCTGCATGAAACACAACAGCAACTCCATTATCCAAACCACTTTATAAGCCTATTTACTCCTCTGCTCATAAAAGCATACCCAGGCTTTCCAAATGGAAAAACTTGCCATATCTAAGTAAAACGTTAAAATTTATTACTGTGGAGTTTTCTTATTTTGCTACGTCTCTAGGAAGCCGCCTATGAAACTAATCCTCCTGCAAGCGACCTTGTATTTTTAAATATTTGTTTATTTTTCCGTACTTCCACCATTACTCAGTTTGGCCAAACAAGTCCAAGTGGGCTGATCTCCTTGGAAGAGACTGCAAATCTTCTAACAGGCAAAAGATTTCTAAACCTGACAACCACAATTTTACTTCCAGGATTCTGATGCAACAAAGCGGAGTTGCAGAGATCTTCTCAAACTTCAATTCAGAATAAAAATCTGGCGCTGCTATTTTGTATACAGAAAAAGAACCCAAAGTTAAAGGAGGGATTTTATTCATGTTTTTCATCTTTCTCCTCCTTTATCTGGAGTCACTATAAAACTTTTGTGCTTGGGACTAGTTATGCTAGTGAGGAATAGAAATG
>JAVCKT010027601.1:0-21151 GCA_032273925.1 Rhynchotus rufescens | reverse complement strand
AGCGGGGCGGGGAGGGGGTGGTGTCTCCAGCCCGGCTCTCCCGCACACCGGGCTCCATTAACGAGATTATTATGCAAATGGAGCGGCCCCGTGCCGCCCGCCAGCCTTACCTCATCCCCCCGGCGGGGGAGGCAAGGCCGGGGTCCCCCGAGCCCCCCGCCGCGGAGCTGGCACCAGCTGGCGGTGCCACCCGTCCCACCACCCCCGAGCAGGGGGACGCGGGGCTCGGACTGGTCCCTGTGCTGGGGACATCCCGGCTGCTGGGCACCCTCGCCGTGGGGCTGGCACCTGTGGGGCCCATCCCGTCCAGGGCTGTCCTGCCTGGGTGGCTGCAGCCACAGGAGTTGTGGGGCGCAGAGGAGACGAGAGAGAGCCCGGGCTGCTCCGGGTGCTGGGGTGGGCAGGGGATGCCGGAGCTGGGGGCATGGGGAGGGGGGGCACACGCACCTACACGCACACACGCCGAGGTCCGGGAATATTAAACTGCATTGCAGATAAATCCCCAACATAAATATCGTGAGCGGCTCCACCGCGGCGGGGGGGCTGCAAGGTGATTTATAACCCACCGACTCCCACTGCCCACGGCAGCCGCTACCCCCCGGCCCGGCCCACCGCAGCCCTCCGCCTTGCCCTGCTCGGGTGCCCTGCCGTGCTCGTCTGCTCCGCCTGCACAGCCCTGAGCAGCTCAGGGGGTGCACTGGGTTTTCCTGGGTGCCGGGGGGGAGCCCCAGGCTGGCGTGTGCTGGGCAGGGGTGCTGTGCCCCGAGCAATGGGGAGCTCCCGCTTGGCACAGGGTGGGTGAGGGGCTCAGCTGGTAGGTGCCACCCTGACATGAGCCACCGTGGCACAACCAGTGCATGCACGGACACCCTAGCGGGCACAGGGACACCCGTGCAGGACCCCGTGTGCCGGTGCCAGGCCCAGCAATCTGCTCTGACAGCCTCGAGCTCCACAGGTGCCAACCGCACGCCCATCCGCACCCGGCCACGCTCGCACGCTCCCGCAGCACCAAACTTTCTCCATGGGGCGCACACCGGCCATAGCATCTGAACCCCAGCAAGGGGATGTCCCAAGGGGGTCACCACCCAGCGGGTGTCACCACCCCGGCCGTGTAGGGTGGTGCCCCCGTGCACAGGGATGCAGCCCCAGGGAGGTGATGGATGAGTGTGGCGGGGAGGGAGGTGGGGGGGCCAGCGTTATTAACAGCCCTGGGGACTGCTTGAGCAGGGCTGTAAAAATTAAAGGCGTGTGGATATAAAATAATGGATAAATCTGTGCCGGGCGCAGAGCGCTGCGGCGTCCCGCTGGGGCGGGTGCCCCGGGGAGCCAGGGTATGGGGGTGCCAGCAGGCAGCGGCAGGCAGCACCGACACCCCAGTCCCTCTCTACCCCACTTAGAGGGCGCGTTGGCAGGGGTGGCCGCTGGACCTGGCACTCTGGAGCCCGGGCACAGGGAGGGGAGAGAGGCGGGAGGCCGTGGGCTGTGTGGGCTGGAAGAGCCCTCACTCCGGCACGGCGGGCAGGGTCTGTGCATGGTGCCCCGGCACCAGCCCCGCTGGTGCCATCTCCCCATGGGTGCCACCCTAGGGACACGCTGGCCCCTGGCCCCCTGTCTGGGACAGGGCCTGGTGCCAGGCTGTGCCCCCTCCGGTGCTGGCATTGCTGCACCGTGCCCGTCGTGTGGGCCACCCCACTGGCAGCCTCATTTTCCCCGAGATTAGCCGCGGCGCAGGAGCCTCCGCGCACCGCCAGCAGGTGACAAATAAGATTTTTCCACTCTCCCGAGCACCCGGCATGGGACTGTCATTGAAAATGCAAAGCAGCGCGGTGCCAACCTCCGCCACCCCCCTTCCCCACAACCAGCGCCTCCGTGCCAATCCCTTGCCATGGCCAGCACCCATCAACCCCAAACAAACCGCTTGCTCCCAGCTGGTGGTGCCAGGCATGGGAAGGGGGTGCCCTCTTGCCCCATGTGGCACCAGCCCTGGGGTCCACAGGAGCAGGCGGCAGCAGGCGGGTGCTGGGGTGCCAGTCTGGGCTGGCCGGGGGATTTGCACCCTGCAATTGCTGCCCTGCCTGCACCCACCTCCCCGCAGGGCCGTGGCGAGAGACCCGGAGGTGCCTGGTGGGGAAAGGCCAACCCGGGGGTGCCCCTTGTGGGGCGAGATCTGCCCCCCGGCAGCCCCATGGAGCGCCCCCATCCCACGGCGCCGCGGCCCCAGCCCGGGCGCTGCCGCCGCCGCCTCTCCCCCTGCGCTATTGTAGCGGGGCTGCCTCTGCCGCCGTCTGCGAAATTAATTCGGAGGTGGAGAGGGAGAATTATGTAAAGTGTGGTTATTCTGGAGCGGCGGGGGAAGCGCGGCTGATGGCAAAGTGCCTTTTTGTGTGTTTAATATGCATTTTTTTTTTCCAGCGGTGCATTTTCAGGCGGGTAATTTGCTGTCTTTTCAGACCCCGATCAGTATCATTTCTCCGGCAATGACAGCTTTTATTTGCGCTGAAATGAATGCTGCGAAATTTCCAAGAAATAGCCAAGGCCCCATTGTGAGCCGGCCCCCGCCGTGCCCCCTGCCCGCCGCCCCCTGCCCCGCGGGTGCCCTGCGAGCGCCCGGCTTCGCGACACCCCGGCTCGCAGCCCGCCCTGGGCAGCGAGGGCGGCAGCAGCACCCGCGTGTGCACCGTGCTAGCACACGTGTTCATACACGCACACACAAGGAGCTGTGTGTATGTGCATAAGCTTCCTTGCATGTGCACACACATCCCCAGGCCTTACACACGTGGGCATGCACCCACATACCCCGTCTCACACACCTCTACCTGCACACACCCCCCTTGGCATACACACACATACAGCCTTGTGTGTGCATATCTATAGCTATATGTTTATATATACACATATACACATACACACACACTTTGGCATACACATATACAGCCTTGTGTGTGTATGTGTGTATATAAATATATATATGTACACCCCCACGTCTTGTGCGTGCGCACAGATCTTTGCACATGCATGTGCACACACACACACACACATATATACACACACATATACACACACACCTCCTTGTGCCTGTACTTATATACAGCCCCATGCACACACCTACAAGCACACACCCCACCTCCTGCACGCACACCTACCTCCGGCTGTGCATCCACCTCCCTTGCACACACACACACAGACCCACAACCTTTCCATGCCCACAACCTTTCCGTGCCCACAACACGCACCCCTCTCACCCCCCAGGTGTGTGTGGGGGGCACATCATGCCCCCAGTGCAGCCCCTCCATGTCCCTGGGCACCCCTGGCTGCACAGGCGCCCGGGGCTGGCACCGCTCCTGGCACGGCCGAGGTTAACTCTGCCGCCGCCCGGGCTTTGCGGTGCGGGGAAGCTTTAATTTAATGAAGTGTGAGGCTTTTTATGGGCTTTTAATTACGCGGTGATAATTAACATTATAGGCCGCTGGGTCCCGCTGGTGCCCGGCTGCCCTGTGCCAGCTCCCGCCTGTTTGTAAATAAAACCAGTGGGCCGCGGCGGGCAGGGTTGGGGCGACGCATTTCGCTTCATAGTTGGGTGCCCCTGCACCTGGCGTGGATGGGAACGGGCGCCCATGTCCCAAAGGGCCACCGGGGGGATCCAGTGGTTCCCATGCCAGGAAGAAACCCCTCCTGAGGGTGGGAATTTGGGCACCGAGAGCTGCCCCAGGGGTGCAAAGAGATAGTGGTACCCCCCTACCCATTGCAAGAGGTGGCGGGTGCCCCACTCTTGCTCTCCAGCAGCGCCTGGACACCTGGGCTCTTTTGCCCCTCTGGATGCCAAGGCCAGACTTGGTGGCATGGATGGCTGCGCCGTGGTGCCTATGGGGCTGGCCTGATTCCCGTGGTGCCCCTCTCATCCAGGGCCCCGAGCGCTTCCTGCCCCGGGGCTAATAGGAAGCAATCCATCATGCAGCGCCCGGGCGCGCTGCCCGCCTGCCAGGCACCTAATAGATTTATCGCCCATCACCCAGGCAATTTCCTGCCCTCCCCTAATCAATACCGCGGGGCAGGGGGGCAGCACCCATGGGCGACAGCAGATGGGTGGGGGGCAATGCTATTTCCATCACTGCCCCACCATGTGAACATTGCTTTGAAGGAGGGGGGCAAGGGGCAAGATGCCCATAGGGACCCTGGCATCCGGGCAGAGCCATCCCCTCCCAGCAGCGTTTCCCATTTCCTGGGGAGGAAAAGGGCTTGGATGGAATCCCCCCCACCCAATATGTCCTGTGCCCCCTCCCCTCTGAGGGGGTCCTGCCAGGGAGCACCAGCAGGTGGGGAAGGACAGGGGTGCCAGGGCCCAGGGCTGGCGCTGCCGGCACCCAGCACACCCACCTTGCTCCCCCCGCTCCCTTGCTGCAGGCGGCACACAGGGAGCCGGGGCTCCCCTCCCCCACCCCTTCCCATTTAATTTTCCCTAATGAAAGGCACCGAGGATGGCGGGGAGCTGGGGCACCAAGGTCGAGGCTGCCTTTAATCAATGGCTGCGGCTGGCAGGGCGCCGGGCCGGGGGGAGCGGCAGGGAAGCGCGGGGGCTGCGGGGGGGCCAGGCAGCCAGCCCAGGGCTCCAGCGGGGAAACTGAGGCACCCAGGGCTCGAGACCCCCAGGACACGGTGTCCCTCATCCCCCAGGACACGGTGTCCCTCGTCCCCAAGAAGGGCCCATCATCCCCTCAAAGACGACGCAGCCTGAACGCATTGGCTGAGCCGGTGGGTGCCAGGGCTGTGCCCGGGTCCTGCCAGGGCAACCTTTAATTGTGCCACCTACCCAGGTCTCGGTACACGCGAGCACCTCCCAAGCCCCTGTGTCCACACAGGCAGCCCCCGGCACCGCCGGGGCAGGGCCCTGGCTCCTCCGGCCTGCTCCCGGAGTCGGGCAGGAATCACTGCCAGCTGGGGGGCATCGCGGCGGGGGGCACCCTCTCCCCCTGCCCCGGTGCTCAGCCGCGGGCTGCTAAAGGCACTGGCCAAATGAGAACCCAGGAGTCCGGAGCGGGCAGGGCGCCCATCCCTGAGCTAGGCGTGCTGGGGACGGGGGTCCCCCAGTGTCCCTTAGAGCTGGGTGCTGGTGACGGCACTCACCCCATGCACCAGCACCGTGGGGCCCAGGTCCCGGGTGAGCAAATCCAGGTGGTGCAGGTAGAGCGGGTAGAGGCTGGTGTCGGCGGGCGGCCGCGGCAGGTAGAGGAAGCGCACGGCGGGCGCGGGGCCCTGCTCCAGGACGAGCTTGTTGGCGGCGCGCACGTACTCATCCGACACCTGGCTGGCGTTGCCCGGGAAGTTCATGGCGCTCTCCTCCTCGTGCGGCGCCGGGCCGCCCGGCGGCACCCGCTGCGCCTGCCAGTGCAGGCCCACCACGGCGTCCCAGGGCACCAGCTGGATCTGCGCCTGGATGCGCAAGTCCTTGAGCAGCTGGCGCAGCTTGTCCTCCTGCGCGTGGGGCATGGCGCCCGCCTCGACGCACAGGAAGAGGCGGAGGCGCGCGCGGCGCCAGGCGCGCGTCATGGTGAGCACGCACGCCGTCTGCAGCAGGAAGAGGCTGCACGTGTCGGCGTAGCGGGCGCTGTCGGGCCGCAGCAGGTTGACGGGCCACACGTGGATGGAGGGCGGCGCGGCGGCGGCGCGCCGCAGCTCCCACGCCTTGTCCAGGCTCTCCAGGTGCCGCGCCAGCAGCACGTTGCGCAGCATCTTCAGGGCGTCAGCCACGATGCCCACGTACTCGCGGGCCGAGAGCAGCTTGGGCGCCGCGGGCGCCCGCGGCGGCGGGAAGCCCAGGGGCACCTCGTCGCGGGCGCTCGTGAAGGCCGGGTGCTGCGCCAGCCCGTCCTGCGGCGCCGCCTCGTCGTAGAAGCCCAGCACGAGCGTGTTGGGCCGCATGCCGCCTGCCGGAGAGGCCGTGTGAGCCCAACGTGAGCATGCTGGGCCATGCCAGCCCCTCCGAGGGCCGGCACTGCCCTCCCCAAGGAGGCCGCGGGGCCGAGGCCGCGACTCACCGAGGCCGGAGGTGAAGAGGAGCTGGCGGACGCCGTGGCGCACCGAGGGCGCCAGCGTGAGGCTCACGAACGCCTTCACGTTCAGCTTGTCCACCAAGCCCAGCCACGAGTCCTGCTGCGCCTGCAGCGGGTCCGAGGGCAGCGCGTCTGTGCCGGGGGACAGGGCAGTGAGGCGGGCGGGCAGCCCGTGCCAGGGCGCTGGCAGATCTCGCTGCCAGCCCTGCGGCACCCCGGCGTGGCCCTGGGCACCCCCAAACTACTGTCACCTCCCCTGCCCATCCCCAGCACCCAGGAGAAGCAAGGAGGTGGAATCAGGTACTTCCAGTCAGAGAGAGGAAATTATACATAAATATAAATAAATAAATGTATATATATTTTTTTTTAAAAAAAAACCTCTCAGACAGCTCCACCCCCCCTCCCCAATTTCAGGCCATTAGTCGCCACGGCAACAGCGAGGCAGGGACGGGAGCAGCTCCGGAGCATGCCGGGTGGGCACGGCCGGCGGGGCGAGGGCAGCGGCGGAGGGCACAGGCGGGCGCTATGGGGCAGGGCAGGGGGGCGCACGGCAAGGCCGGGCACGGGCGCACGCAGCCGAGCTGCGAGGCCGCTCCAGGAGGCCCGGGAGCTGCTAGTATTTCTCCCCTGTGCCCAGACAGGCACCGGTGTCACTCCCTGTCAGCAACCCGGGGAAAGACTCCAACCACTGTGCCCCTATCCAGAGGCTGGGAGGGCTGGCTCAGCCCCCTGTGCTTATCCAGGGCAGCAGAGAGCACCCAAAGGGGCAGCACCCGCCACCTTGTGCCCCACGGGGCCCTGGGGACTTAGTGACACCGCAGGGAGAGGCGGAGGCCGGCGCTGGCAGCCCCGGCAAGGAGCAGCGCTCACCTAAGTCCTGCAGCTCCACGTGGCCCAGGATGTAGAGGCCGCTCTTCTTGAGGTCGTTGACGAAGTCGATGAGGCGGGCGCTGCCCCGCGGGTTCTGCACCATGAGCAGCATCTGCGGGCGCCAGAACTTCACGTGGTCCTTCCGCACGTCCAGCATCAGCAGGTACTTGCGCACCTGGCCGGAGGGAAGCCAGCGGCGTCAGCAGGGCCACCCTCCTACAGGGCTGACGTTAAGGCTGTCTGAACAGCCTGCTGTGGGGATGCCAACCCCAAGGCTGCCAAAGGGGCCCGCAGAGGAGGGCAAGGCAGCGGGCACGGCTGGCACAGCTCACCTGGTGGAAGATGAGGGCCTGGCTGATGTAGCCCCAGGTGCTGCTAGGCGAGAGGTAGTGGAGGGCGAGGAGGAGGAGGAGGAGGAAGCCCAGGCTGGCCGAGGCCGACACGGGGCTGATGAGGAACATCATGACGCAGCAGCCTGCAATGCCCAGCAGGCACGTGTGCCAGGTGAAGTACCGGAAGGTGGGCCTGAAGCAAAGAGAAGAGACACCCGATATTGCCCGGGCCCCCATGCCAGCTGCAAGGTGGGCATAGCAACAGCAGGGGTGGCAGGAGGCTATGCCAGGGCCGGACCAACCACCTCCAGTGAACCCTGTTGTGCCAGCCCAGGGCACGTCAGCCTCCCCAGATGCCCGTGGCAGTGGGCACAGCCCTTCCCAGTACCCCCAATCTAGGTCCTGCTGTGAGACCCATTGGAAACTGGCTGCTCCAGCACTGCTGGCTGGAAGCAACTGGGAATGGGCCTGATGGCTCCTGTTAGCAGAGCAGGGCCACAGCTAACAGGCACCTCATGAAAATGAAGCAACAAACGGGCAAACCACAGTGGACACACAGGCGTGAGAGGCTGGCACTGCCTCTGTCCTCCTCAGTGGCACCGGTGGGTACAAAGCCCCTGGCATTCGACCATGCTTGGCTGGCAAAGTCCCACGGGAGTGCCAGGCTGCAGAGGGGATCCACTGGTGGAGCCTACAGCCATGCCATGGCTCCCGCCTCCCACCCTGAGCTTCCCATGCCTCTCCGAGGGCAACTGGGAAGGGGAAGGGATGGGGTCAGAGGAGGGCACAAGAGGCTACAGGGGGCGGTGGGCACCATGCACCCCTGTGTTGCAGGGCAAACGTTTTGTGTCAGTGGAGCACAGAGAGCGGGAGGTACCTACCCCGGGGGCACTAGGCACCCCCCTGCTACCCGTCTTGGCGAAAGGGGGTAACCTGAGGCAGGGGAGGTGTTTGGGGGCCCGCGTGCAGCGACTGGCATGGCCTGGAGGAGCGGGATGGTGCCAGGAGCGCGTGGTGGCGCCAGCAGCCGGGCGCGCGGCTCAGCCTGGCGCAGGGACGCGGAGGCAGGAGGCGGGAAGCTGTTATTTTCTCTAATTGTTGTTTTTGCTGAAAGGTAATTAAACCCCTTTTCCGCTGTGCTTGATGGAGACCTCAGCATGGGGGGGGCGGGGGTAGGCACAGCAGGGGCCATGAGAGAGCAGGGTGGGTGCAGGGACCCCTTGCCACCCCGCCGCAGCACCCTCCTCCGCACCGGGCACTGTTCAATTCAGTGCCATCCAGCCCCGGGCGAGGAGGAGGCTGCGGAGGCCAAGCCCCGGCCTGGCACGGGCACCAGCTCTCGCTTGGGATGGGGGGACTCTCGGGGACACTCTGCCCTGCTGTACCCCAACGGGTACAGCCCGCTTGGCACCGCAGCCACCTCCACCTCTGGGGCTCCTCGCTTCACACGAGCGGCACTGCGGGCAGCAGCTCCGCTCCCGCAGCCACAGCTGGCACAGCCCTATCCCCTCTGCATGGTCCCCGAAACCAGCCGACTCCCACATCCCTAGGGCACAGCGACGGGGAAACGCGGATCGATCAGGAAGGGAGCGCTGTGCCCAGCTCGCTGCAAAGGGCGCGAGCCAGATCACGGTGCCCAAATCACCCTGCAGCTTCCCCGGAGTCGCGGGGGCAGCCGGGCCAGGCCAGGCCCGCGCCAGGGCGGCCCCGGGCTCCGCGGAGCAGGGCTGCCTGTCGCCCACACTCACCCTTCCTGGAAGATCTCTTCTCCTCCTCCCCCCTGCTCAGGATCCCCCTCCCCCGCTTCCCCCGTTAGTTTAATTAGCACTAATGGAAAGTGGGCTCCATCACCGCTTGGCAAGCTGCCCGGGGGATGCCGGGCGGGCACAGGCTATAAATTACCTCCGGAAAGCCTGGGGGGAGGGGGCGGCGGGTATCCAGCTAGTGCATCCATACCTCCTTGATAAAGCAGGGAGAGGGCAGAGGGGACGGGGCCAGGCCAGTGCCACGCTCCCTCTTCCGTCCCATGGGGGATCTCTGCCCTTCTGTCCCACAACAGAAGGGCTGCTCTGCATCTCTGCCCCGCTGAGGGGCAGTGGAGGGGCAGATGGAGGGACTGATGGATGGATGGTACCCACCCTGCCCCTCAGAGCAGCCTCCCTCCTTGGCACCAACGAGTACCTGAAGTTGGGGGCCGATGCCCACTCCAGTGCCAGGCAGGCCAGGTTGACAGTAGCGTAAACCAGGAGGAAGAAAGTGGTGACAACTCCCGCGATGGTGTTGAGCTTCCCGGAGAAGAGCACCAGCTGCAGAGCTCACAGAGGGGCACAGTGTGAGTGCTGCCCGCGGCCTGCGCCACACCAGCCCTGTCACCAGCCCTGTCACCCCACAGCAACCTGCTCGCTGCCCCCGTGGCACAACTGCCCCCAGAGCGAGCGCAGGGGCCAGCGCAGAGCAGCTATTTCCACGTGTGCCAGGGATGGGTAGGGACAATGCCGGGCTGGGCATGAATTTCCCATGCCAGGAGGGGGCAGCCCAGTGCAGAAGGTGCTCGAGCACTGCCTGGGTGCCCGGTATGTACATGGATGGCAGCCTCATGGTTTGGTTCACCAGGAGTTAACAGCTCGGCTCAGCCGTAATGGATCCCCCTGCAAGAGCCCCCCGCACTGCATCGCCCCCGCACTCAGCCCTTTGCTGTGATTTATCCTTCAGGCATCAGCGCGGGGAGGGAAAGGTCGGGCAGGCAGGGAAGGCGGGCAAGGCGGGCGTGGGGCTGGGGGTCTCCAGGGCATGTGAGCGAATAGGCAGCTCTCGGCTTCCCGAGAGCAGCACTGCACCCTTCTTGTCCCAATTGCCCCCTCACAGCCCCTCCTGCCCGTGACCCCAGCAGTGCTCCCCACTCCTACTCCCCAGCGGGCCCAGGAGCCCTCGTTCAGCTGCCCCTCGGCTCGGCCATGCCTGCCCTGGCACAGGCTGCCCCAGCCCCACCACCGGGCTGCCAGGGAGAAGCACAGGCTGTGGGCACAGCCCTGCCGTGGGGACAGCTCCCCCCTTGCCTGACAAGGCAGCTCGGCTGCGGGAGGACACGCCAGCAGTGTTGGAAGTGCCACGGTCTGGTTCTGCAGTGCCCAGCCCAGGAGACAACCCACGTTCACCCGGTGGCACTGGGGAAAGGAGCGTGGCAGGACAGCCCTGCAGCAGATGCGACCCAAGAGAGCAGACACCGCTCCGGCCACACTCACCTGCACCACCAGCCAGGAGAGGATCACAGCCATGATGGGGTTCCCGCTGGCAGACGTCTTCTTGGCGAGCGCCAGCGCCCGACCTGTGGAAAAGGGGGAAGCGGAGCTGAGGCAACGCAGGAGGTGTCCAGACTGGCCCCAAGGGGCACCTGAGCCACAAACCTGGGGTCCTGTCCCTCACATTGGACACCAACACACGGGCATACAGATAACACCACTGCCCACATCTCTGCAGCTGGGCTGGCATGTGGGTATATACCCAAGGTGCCCACAGGTATATAGCAGAGTGTCCACAGACTGCGGATCTAGGGTACAAGGGTATCTGGTACTGCTTCCCTCGGGGAGAAGAGTTGAGCCATGGGGTGTCAGTCCAGGCTCCTGTGGTGCCCCCCCACTCTGGGTGCTGCAAACAAGACACCCTGGGCATGAAGGGTAAAGCAGCCAGCCCTGTACTCATACAACACAGCAGGGACTGGGCATCAGTCAACTGGCAACCCAGGCTCCGCACCCCAGTCCCTATATCCCCCAGAAGAGGCACGGGCCAACTCACAAAATGTCACCCCCACACCAGGAAAGGACTCACTGGTCCCAGGACTGTTCTGAGTCCATGTCAGCCTCCTGGATGGGCTGTGTGAGGTGCCAGCGCACCCCGGGCACTCACCAAAGAGATCATCCCGCGCCAGGGCATAGAGGATGCGGGATGCTCCGATGAGGTTGCTCATGGCTGCAGAGAGGGTGGCCGCGTAGATACCCACCGTGACCAGGGGTGGGAAGATACTGATGTCACGCAAGAAGCCGTAATCGTTCTGCAGGAGAGTCCTAGAGAGCGACATGCAGATGCTGGCACCCATGTCAGCCCACGCCAGCACATCCTGGCACGGGGCGCACCTTGGCAATGATGACGGGACAGGCGGCTGTACCTGTTGCAGGTGGCACACATGAGGAAAGCCAACAGGTTGTAGACGAGGTAGGTGAAGAGCACGGCAGAGATGGTGCCCCGGGGGATAGAGTAGCTCGGGCGCTTCAGGTCTCCTGCGGGCAGGAGCGGGCAGCATTAGCACCCTGCAGGCACAGCACCCTTGGCTCTGCTCCAGCCTTCTCTGCCCAGCCATGGCTCCCTCTCCTCGCTCCTGGTACCACCGTGACGCCTTTCTTTTCCTTACCCGACATGTTGGAGCCTGCCATGATGCCAGTGCAGCCGTTGAACATCACTGCGAAGACGGTGCTGAAACTCATCATCTGCCCCGTGGTGTAGTCCACCCTGTACCTACCTGCAGGACACAGGGGCACAGGCTGCAATGGGCTGTTTGGGGTGGCACAGCCCCACCATATATCATCTCCTCAATGCTCCCTGTGCCCAGACAGCAGCCACCATGGAATAAACCACCCCTGGCATCTGCTTTGTGCCCCAAAACTCTTCCCACCGTCCGGCATGTCCCTATTGACATAGAGGTGCCAGGCCATGGGGCAGTGCCAGTCCTCTCTGGCCTAGCAGGAAGGATTGGGGCACATGTGTCATGGCAAGAACCATAGGGCAGGAATGTGTCACGGCAGCCAGGGCTGGCAAAGCCATTCCTCACCACCCAGGTTATCCCGCAGGGTAGCGAGCGAGAAGCCTGTGAAGAGGCCGTTCTCGGTCTCCGAGCTGTTGGAGTGCGGCAGGTGGATGGGCACTCCGACGGGCTGCGTGGCAAAAAAGCTGATGAGGATGGTGGCCAGCACACCCATGACGATCAGGAAGATGAGGAAGGTGGCCTTGGCGTAGATGGAGGCGCCCACGAGGCACACCACGAGGCACAGGGCGAGCAGGATGGTGCCGTAGAGCAGCTCGTACCAGTAGCTCTGGGGCAGGACGTGGACGCCTGTGCCCACTTCTTGCCCTGGAGAGAGAGATGAGCAGAGATCAGCAAGGCTCAGGGCAGTCATGATTTGCAGATGAGAGACACCAGCTTCATGCCACAAGTACGGGACACCAACTCAACTGCTGGGGGCAGAGGGCTGGGTGAGCCATGCCAGCTACATAAGGCATCATGTTTGGACTCTGTGCCATGCACCCACCTTGGCAAGGCTGGCAGGGTGACAAGAGCTGCTCAGGGAGGGGATCCCCACTGCCCCCCCGTTACCTTGCACCCCTGTACTCACCAGGTGGCACCCCAAAGCTATCCATGACTGCCTCCACCAGTCCCAGCACATAAAGGGCACTGCCACACACGTTGGCCAGGAAAAACATGATGCCGATGCTGCCCCCAAATTCTGGGCCCAAGGCACGGCTGATCATATCTTGCTTCAGTTAAGGAAGATGCCAGCAACCCAAACTAACGCCCTTGGGCACCCTTGGGTCCTCCTACAACCTCCAGACCAGGGCAGTTGCAGTCCCAACACAGCACCCCAGAGCCACCTCTGGGCTGTCACCCAATTTGGCTCCTGTCCCCTGCCCCAGCAACACCCACAGCAAAGGATACAGTAGGCTCCTCCAGCATCCAGTGCCCCGTTGGTGGCAATGGCACACACAGACAGCACCGTCATGCCAATGATGAAGTAGGCCACTGCAAACATGGCCAGAGCTTGGTACAATCCAGCATGACCCACGACGAACCCTGCCAAGGACCAAATAGTGACCAATATCTCCATTAGCTGAGCATGAACCTCCCCAAGTAGAGCCAGGGCCCACAGGCATAGCCATTCCCCAAATCAAAGGCGTACACGGGTTGTGCCCATCCCCATGCCCACATCTTCTCCACCACCACCAGCACAACCCCTTTTTGCTGCCGAAACTGGGACTTCCCACCCTGTGCCACCCATGGGCATTCCATGGTGTAGCCATCATGCTGCTCTACCATCCGTTTGTGCCAGTTGTGACCTGGCTCCACAGCACGCCAGCCTGGGCAAGGCAGGGACCCCCATCTCCTGCCAGCCACCTCGGTGGGCAGAGGGTCCTTTGCCCCAGCCCAGCACCTGGAGGGGATGGAGGCACAGCAGGATCAGGACATGGGCTTGTGGAACCCATGGGTGCCCTTCTCCAAGGACACAGAGGGCCAGAGGGCAGCACTGGAGCACGGCACAGGGCTGGAAAGCTCCAGCACAAACCAGACACATGCACCCCTTGCTCTCCCTGCTTCCCCATCGTTGTCAAGCCTCTAACTCGGCGGGGATCAGTGGCACAGGAGCAAGAGGGCACTTGAGCCCCCTGGCAATGGGCCCCTCTCCAGCCCTGGGCACGGCCCCAGCAGGCACCGGGCACTGCAGAGCTCTGTGCTCCTTGTTTGCCCGCTGCAAAGCAGGAAGCAAAAGCTGCCCCACGTCCCTGCCCATTCCGAGTCCCTCGGGCAGGGCAGGGTGCCCAGAGGCGCCGTGGGCAGCACCGGCGCGGGGGAAGCACCCGGCCGTGGCCTTGCCTGGGGCAGTGACGGTGCTGTGGGAAGCGAGCGAGGCCGGGCGACTGCGGCGGGCAGGAAGGAGCTGCCCGCGGCTGCGGCGCGCTGCCCTATCGCGGCCACAGGAGCGGCCGCAGAGTTGTCGGCCGCGGGCGCCCTGGGCCGGCCCGTGGCTAACGCGAGCCCCGGCGAGCGCCCGCGCTGCTGCCAGCTCTGCTCTGGGGGCACCTGGCAGGAGGGTGCCCCGGCCCAAGCGGGGCCAGGAGGAGGAAGAGGAGGAGGAGGGAGGAAGGGGGGAGGAGCGGGGGCAAAGCCAAACTGGACGGAAGCTGGAGCGTGGAGGGGGCGTTTGAGCGGTGCTGGAAGGGCCTGGGGTAGCCGCGGCTGGGGGGGCTGCCCACGTGGCCCGGCGGGTCGGGCGCCACAGCCCGGCCTTCCCCGCGGCCCCGGTTCCTCTTCCCGGCAGCTCCCCTCCCCCTCGGCTCCGAGCTCCTCTTCCTGCCCCAGCCCCACAGTCCCAGGGTGATGCCAGCCCCACTGGGGGTCTGGGTTGGCAAGGGGACCCCCCAGGATACTGCTGGGCAAGGGAGGGGACAGGACAGGGACACAGAGCTCCTGCCAGGACCCAAACCGGGACAGGACAAGGGGGTAAAGGGGACAAACGATGCCAGGGCAAGCAGGGCCTCCATCCCACAGCTCGGGGTGTCCCCAGGGGCAGACAAGGGGCTCGTAGCCCCCCAGGGTCTGCCCAGGCTCCCCCGCCCGTTCCGGCACGCAGCCAGCTCCCGCCCCTGGATTTTCACGGGCGGAAAGCGAAAGAGGAAAAACCTTCCCCATTCCCGAGATGCCAGGCGGACCGGACTGCCCCGGGCCTGCCTGCCCCGGGCCAGGCCAGGGGCATCTCCCCTCCCAGGCTACCCCATGGACCCCCCCCTTTCCTGGGCCGTGCCCAGCCTTCCCAGTGTCCCAGACTGCCCAGTAAGAGTAATAGCACACACTGGGATTCAGGAGCCCCCAGTCTGCCCCCAAACTGAGTCTCTGCACAGGGGAAGGACAACAGAGGGTGCAGGGGGTGTCGAGAGCCCGGTCTCAGATGGGGGGAAAGCAGGAAGGCACAAGGGGCACAGATGGGGGACACTGGGGTCCTGCACTAGGGGAGCTGGTAGGGGAAGGAGGGCACAGGAGGTTCAGTGGAAGGGCACTGAGTGCACTGGGATCCCCCACTGGGAAGAACTGGGGGGGTCACTGGGATGCCCTGGTGGGATCCAGTCCTGGGCACCCAGCAGGAGCCCCAGAGCCTCAAACTGCAGGAGCTGACGAGGGGGGCACTGGGACCCCACACTGGAGGAGCCTGGAGGGGCACTGGGAGGGCACCTGGACCCCAAACTGGGCCACGTGTGCAGGGGCACTGGAGGCCCCAGCCAAGGGGGCTCGGGCGGGCAGCAGCGGGGGGGCCTGGGGCTTAGGCCTGGAGCCCTAAGGGAGGCACTGGGGGCTCCCAGGGCCCCGGCCTGGCGGCTCTCGGAGGCCGGGACGGGGGGCACAGGGCGAACTCGGGACCCCTGCGTGGCGGGGCCGGCGGGACCCGGGGAGGGCGCGGGGCCGGGCGGGGAGCCTCGCGCCGGGCGCCGAGCGGCACCGCGGTCCCTACCGAGCCCCCTCGGGCTCCCATTGTGGCTCCGGCGCTGCCCGGACCCCACCTCGATCCCCCGGGACGAGGAGCCCTGGGACCGCAGGGACGGGCGCGACGCTTCCCCCCACCCCGGTACCTGTCGGCGCTGCGTTAGCGGCGGCTCCCGGGCGCATCTCGGTGCGGGCGGGCGCGGGCAGCAGCAACGGTACCGGCAGCACCGGCGGCAGCACCGGCGGCACCGGCGCGCCCGGCCGCTCCGGCGAAAACTTTTGGCGGAGCCGCAGCGGCGACGGCGGCTCGAGGGGAGGGACCGGCGCGGGGGGAGGGACCGCGGGCAGGAGCCGCTGCCCCGGCCCCGCTCCCGGCTCCGCTCGCCGCCGGCGCAGGGGGAGCCGCGGCCGCCGCCGTCCCGGTGCTCGGTGCCGCGCGGGGCGCCGCGTTCCCGTCGTCCCATCCCACACATCGCGGCACCTGCGGGGCCGGGGCCCGGGCCCGGTGGCCGGGACTGCCCCGATGCCGCCCGCGACGCCCGGTGCCCCGAGATGGAGGGGGCGCTGGGTCCCGGAGCCTCCTGGCTCCCGTGCGCTGCCTGGCCGGCTCCCGGACCCTGCCCGATCACTGCCCGGGCTGCCTCCCGGCCCGGACAGACCTGGGCAGCGCAGCCGGTGGCTCCCGCACCCCTCGCTCCCGCCTCTGCCAGTGCTGGCAGCTCCAGATGCCACACGGCCCGGCTGCAGCGGCTCAGGTAAACCCATCCCGAGCACTGCAGTCACCCTGCGCATCCCCTGGGCATCTCCGGGCTGGAATGTGGCCTGGGCACAGCCCACGGCCGGGAGGAGCAAATGGCCCCTGCAGCCCGAGGGCACAAACATGTTTACCTTGGGCCGCGGAGGCTGCGCGGGCGGCAGGAGCCGGGGACATGGAGCATCCTCCCACCTGGAGCCCGGCCAGTCCCCGGCTTCGCCAACGCACGTCCCCGAGCAGCCTCGCAGGTGCTGAGACCCACCTGGGCCTTGCAGAGCACAGGGATGGGGCTGGGGATAGGACCTCACGTCCCTGGGGCTGGGAGAACAAGGGGAAGCAGTGGCAGCCCCTGGTGCCGCTCAGGGTGGCACAGCAGGGTCCTGATCTCCATGGGGCTCCAGCAGCCCCAGGGAAGAGGGGATGGGGCTGCCTGGCTCTGCAGCGTCTGGCACATGAGGTGCCACTGGCCCAGCAGAGCCTGGCCAGGGTGTCCCCATCACGTGAGACCGTGGGCGGCACCGGCTCTCGTGGGGCTCGGCCCCACACTCCCCGGGAAGAGGGGCCGGGTCCAGCCGCGCTCACCTGCCCTGCAGCGCTCGCCCAGGCCGGGCACAGGAACAACGCAGCGGTGCCAGCCAGCATCGTTAGACTTCGTTAAGGTGACGAGCTTTCACTTCCCCGCCTGGCGCTGTTCCACATGCTGCAGCCCAATTAGCAGCACAGCCAGGATGCTGCTCCAGCAAAGGGCAGAGGCGGCAGGCGCTGCCGGCATCGTTCTGTCCAGGAATTCCTCGCATGGCTGAGACCGGGCACAGCTCAGGGCAGGCCCCGGCCGGGAGCCCAGAGCTCCCCGTGGTGCAGAGCGGGGTGCAGGGCACAGCAGGGAGGGGGCTGCAGGGAATGCGGGTGTCCCAGCGGGGCAGAGCGGCCGGGCAGGCTGGAACTCGCTGCCACCCGCCGCTCCGGGCCGGGGGCTCCGCTCCAAGCCCTCCTGCTGTGCAGCCCCCCCATAGCCGCATGCCAGGCCCTGGGCTTGTTCCACTGTTGTTTATTATATATTAAGGTCACAGATATTCCAGTTCTTTGATCCCTCAGGGCCACAGCACACAGGGCTGCACGGGGCAGGGGGCTGTGTGCAGGGCAGCAGGCGAGGGGGCAGGAGGCACTGGGAGCCCTTGGGGCTGGTGAGGTGGCAGAGGGGCACAGGGGGCTTCACCTTGGCTGGGCTGAGGGCAGCGGAGCAGGGGATCTTGGCGCACGGGGATCCCAGAACATGGGAACCCCAGAACACACGGATCCTGGAGCACAGAGATCCCGCAGGACAGGGACCCTAAAGCAGCAGATCCCAGAGCACGTGGATCTTGGCTAACAGGGATCCGCAGGGCACGGCTCCCAGCGCACAGGGAACTGCAGCAGGTCCCAGGCTGGCGGCCAGGCTGGCTCAGCACTGCCCCGTCCTGCTGGGCCCAGCTCCCCGCAGCAGGCGCAGACAAGGCTGGACCAGCCCTCCCTGCTCCTTGCAGCTGCCCAAGGCAGTCGGAGCGCCCTTGGCACGGCCTCAGCCAGGACACCCGGATCCTCTAGGAGCCGGCACGAGGCGGGAGCTGAGGAGAGCGGCTCAGCGGTGGCCCTTGCCCAGGCGAGGAAGCCCCAGCCCCGGGCAGCCCGGCCGAGCGGCCCCTCGCCCTTAGGTCCCCTCTGTTGTCATTGGTATGAGGCACAATCCCTGAAGAGCCCAGCGGCCGCGGCTGCTGGGGAGTTTTGGCCAAGCAAAAGTGGGGGTACGGGGGCCAGGAAAGAGCAGCAGCAGGTGAGGGGGTCCCTGACACGGTGTGCCGAGAGGAGGGGGCAGCACTTTGGTGTCCTACATCTGTCTGCCCCTGCGTTTAGACAGGAGAGGCTGGAGCAGGAGCCCTGCGCGTGCGGCCCACGCTGGGCACAGACACGAGTGGCGCAGGCCCCGGAGCAGCCCCCAGGCTCAGTGCCCAGGTGTGGGACCGTCCTGCTCCGGGGGCTCGCACGGGACAGGAGCGAGGGCCCCTCGCGGCGCCAGCCTCTCCGAGCCTGCACAGGAGGGAGCTGCGGATGGACCTGCCGGCTACGGACCGTGAGCTGAAGGCGGCGCAGAACCCGGGTGCAGAATGAGCAAGGGGCCAGGGAGCCCAAAGGAAACTGGCACGAGATCCGGGGTGAGTGAGGAGAGGGATTCCGGCAGCATCTGGCTGCCGGCGCTGGCAGCGTGGGAGCGGGACGAAGGGCTGGGGCAGCCTGGCCCCGGGCAGCTCCAGGCTCTGCAGACCTGCGGGCTCACCCCGGAGGAGCCGTGGGGTGAAGCAGGTCATGTCCCTCCCACTCAGGTGACGACTTTGATCCCAAAGTATTTGCGGAGCTGTTCCAGGAAGACAAAGGTGAGGACGGTGTGAGGAATGAGGCGGATGGCGGCAGGAACGAAGCCCTGGAAGAGGACAGGGAGAAGGGAGGCCGTGAGCGCGTGCCGGGCCGGCGGCGCGGGCGGGGTGCAGCGGGAGCGCGCATGCGCGGCAGGCTGGCGACATGCACGAGCTCCGGAGCGGCGCCTCGGCGGCGGCTCGGCCTGCCGGAGTGGTGAGAGGCGCTGCAGCCACGCTGTGCACACGGGACCCAGCGCCATGCACCAACCCGGCCCCAAACACAGCGCTTTGCCATCACCACTCCGCAGAGTCTCGGAGAAGCCAGTGTCAGGTCCCACAGCCCTGTTTCAGAAGGGGGATGGAGGCTGCCTGGGGAAGATGAGCAGACAGGCTGTAACAGGGAAAGTCCTGACTAGCGGCATCAGGAAGAAACTTTGGATGTGAGACGCTATTCCAGGGCCCCTCCCAGCCGTGAGCCTGAGCACATCTGGGCAAACGGGGCTGACAGTGTCTGCATTAGCCAGTAAAGTCCAACAAATGCCGGAGCTTCACTGAGAATACCTGTAATCCCCTTAGGAAACCCAGTGTTCTCCACCCAACTCCTAGCACCTCATCCTCTGCGTCTCGGTACCTTGTAGAAGGCCAGGGGTCCAAGCTTGGCGGTTTCCATGGCACAGTGAGAAACACCCTAGAACCGAGAGGATGGAGATGAGCAAGTGCCAGTGGCAGGAGGCAGGGGCAGCCCCGTGAAGCGGCAGGACGGCTGCTCACCCGGTACTCGCCCTGGGAGTTCATGAGACGGGTCTTGAGCACGTCCAAGGGCTGGCACAGGAACGTGGCGCATCCGCCCTGGGGACAGTCAGCGGGAGGTCACTGGCCATGGAGGACACCTCGGTGCTGGTGCCGCCACGACCCACACGACGAGAGAGAGGGTCGGGTCCAGAGCCCGGCCTGAGCGCGTCCCATGCAGGGGCCTTTGCCCAGCCCTGCTGCCTCGGTGCGAGATGCAGTGACGATGCTGCCCCTCCAGCAGCCCCACGCGGGGCCCTGAACCCGGCCGCGCTGCGCGTGCCCTCCTCCCAGCCCTGCTCACAGCGATGAAGCTGGCCAGGAAGTGAGTGAAGATGTTGTCTGACAGCAGCCCAGTGGTGAGAACCAGCTGCTTGGCCTGGTCATAGCAGGAGAGCTGCAGAGACACAGCGCGTTAGCGACACATCCCGCTCCCTTCCCAAGGTATCCAGTGCCCAGCAGAGCTGCCCTACCTGCCCAACGGTGACGAGGGCCCCTCGGCTGGATGCCATGGTAGCCCCTGAGAACAGCTTCTTCAGGCCCTCTGTGGACAGAGAGGGATCAGCAGTCCCGGGACGTCAACCCGCTCCCCTGCAGCAAGGAGCCTCCTTCCCTGCCCGGCGGAGGCCTTGGCTTCTTGGACAGCAGAGCTCCCAACGCACTCCAGCAGCAGCGTGCGGGTGGGCAGGAGAGGAGAGCCCCTCGGGAAGGCCCTGTCCCCCCTCAGGAAGGCCCTGTCCCCTCTCCCCGCCTCGCTCCAGGGCACCCCTGGCAGGGTTCCCAGCAGGAGCTCCCTTGTGTCCCTGGTGTCAGCGGGGGCAGCAGGGACAGGCGAGCCCTACCCCGTGCCGGCACAGCCTCACCTTCCCGGAGCACGCGGTACATGCCGTCCAGAGCATGGGAGTAGCTGGAAGGAGCGGGAAGGGGAAGGCGTCAGCTTCCCAGCGCTGCCTCCCCACGGCTGCCCCAGCCCCGCTGCCCTCCAGCGCTCCCAGTGCCCCCAGGCCGGGATCGGAGCGGCTCTCCCTGCGCGCCCCAGCCCTGCAGCTCCCGGCCCCACCACTCACTTGCGCCTCAGGTGCGCCGGCTGCTTCATGTCGTTCTGCATCCTGCAAGGCAGAGGCGGCAGGTGAGGCGGGCAGGGCGCCCAAGCGGCACCGTGCGCCCCAGCCTGCCTCTGAATCCCTTGGGAGAGCAGGCAAGGGGCTGCGAGCAGGAGCAGCCCTGGGGCCATCCCCTCGCCTGGGCCATTTGCCACATAGCGCCGCTGGCCTGGGCAGGGGAGAAGAGCGGGAGCCTGCGGGACCGCCCCAGCACCCCGGCTGCTCCCAGGCCTCCCTCTCCAGGACGCCGGGGCCGGGCGGCACCGACCTGACGTTCACCATGTCCGCGGGGGTCCCCACAAAGCCGCCGGTGAAACCTGCAAGCGACGGGGAGCGGGGCTCGGGGGCTGCTCCGGCCCGAGGGGCTCGGCGCCGAGGGACCCCCCCGCTCACCTCCCACTGCGCCCAGCAGCACTTTCTGGTAGAAGGGGGGAGGCCCCTGCGTGCCCTGGCCCAGGCGGTCCCTCGCCGTCTCGTAGATGGCGAAGCGGGTCAAGGAGTACGTCATCTGGAAGGGAGGGCGAGCGGGCACCGGGTCACGCCGGCGGCGGCAGCCGGGCTGCTCGGCCGCTCTCCCGAGGGGCTCCGAGACGGCGGCGGCGCCGCGGGCCATGGTGCCGGCCGCGG